>JAPMLY010003618.1:0-14881 GCA_026401115.1 Tetraselmis chui | reverse complement strand
CTTCCAAGAGTCAACTGCAATTTGCTAACTCGTTTCTCTCATGCAAACCACTGACCTTCCAACGCACACACACACACGGGCAGCACACACACACACACACACACACACACACACACACACACACACACACACACACACACACACACACACACACACACACATGATCGGAGTGTTTGCTTAGCTGCACCGGCGTTTCAGTCAACCTGTGGCTCAGTATCCCAAATAACATCTGATGGGATGTCAACAAAAGTCACTGCCACTTCAATTTCGATACGCGCAATCATGGAGAGCTCGCTCGCGGCGCCGACTGTATAAGTCGAGGGCGGCAGCGGTACTAAAATGTCAATTCAATGAGCATTTGCTGTGATGTCTCCGCGTCTCGCCCATTTGTCGTCCATCTCCTGCATGGTCGTCCTTGTAACAACGACAGGCTCCCTCTCGTTCTGCCCATCATGTGAACGGGGTAGATGCGGTCGCTTGCTCTGCAACTTTTATTTGTCATCGTGCATGAAAATGATATATAGTTGTTACACGTACTTAATAAATGTCGCCACCGCACCAAACATGTTGCCACTAGTATGTACTCGAGTCCACGAAAATTGTATTTCAAAATGTCTCTCCACCTAATATAAAATCATTCATTGCAAATTGACCACACGCGCGTACGTGTAGCCAAATTTACTATGCGCGCTTGAAATGTACTTAAAATAATTGAACTTGTTATATTTGGTCATGTCGACCGGCGGCTAGACAAGCTGTTCACATTGTTCCGCATCTCTTGCTCCACCCGTGTGTGTTTTACAAAATGGAACATCTCCGCGACCGGGGTCGTTCTTCAACAATAAATTGAACGTATTGAGTGCCATCCTTCGCCGAGATTGAGTACCGAACAAAAAATACGCAACTCCCATAATAATCACAGTTAAATGGTAACAAAAATGCCATGTTATTTACGATGAACCTTTCACATACCTGACTGTAACGTGCCGAGTGTTTTTATCTCGACTGAGCTTAATCTCTACGCGCCATTCCATGTATGCCTTCAATACTCCGGGTAATCTAGACTGACCCGCACTAAAGACAATGAGATAAGAAAACATGAGCTTGCCCGTGCTCTGTGTGACGAGTAATGTCCTGCAACATTACATTGCATGACGTTGTACATGTACTGGTTACTAATTTGATCCATACTTTTTCTTACATTGGTAAAATATTGGGGTTAACGGTTAGTTAACGTACCATGTTGACTCCGCCGATAGCAACGCGAGGAGACAAAGCGTCACAAGCGCAGCAAATTGTCCGCGGCAGACGCCCACCTCTTTTACATGTAAAGCAACTCCTCTAGTTGGTAGCACCCCCCTTCTACCTTTGCGCTCGCCCAATCGGCTAGCGCAACAAACACCGTAGCTCTCGTAGTTGCATAAGGTGACAAGTTACACTCGGCCGCGTCTAACACAACCGAGACACTTTACCATGCTCTTACACGATGGGGACAGATAGACAAGTCGCGACGAAATTCGCGACGCGCCAACTTGTTACGTCTTTAGAGTTCAAACAACTTAAACAACGCTTACTCGATAACGCAACAACATCAGAAGAGCGTTAGTATGGCCGTTTTCAGCAAGCCTTAACCGAACTAACGGTCACGCTTAGTTCGACCCTCGTCACTCGATTAGCGGCAACAAATCAAGTCAATACATTGCAAGCCAATCCCGTCGGAGTAGACGACACGTCGAAGGGTGGAATTACAGAGCACCACGCCCGTAGCGCAAAGATGCCGACCGAGCGACCCTCGATTAATCCTACCGTGCAACCCCATACCCAAGCCCCAGCGACGACGGCAACCCCAACAACACTGCAAGATGAGGACTACCACATCGGCACAAAACTCTGGGGACCCTACACTGTCCCATGCCTCGAGCTACCCCCTCGACATCTCGACGGCTCACAAATCTAGAAGCTTACCTGTGACACCAACCGCCACTTCTCCGCACGCCGGCACAACGCCACGCTCGAAGAGTGCCGCGCCACGGCCTATCACGCTACCTACGCCGCGTGCACTAACACGACGAGCATATCAAATCTAGCAGACATACGATGCATGGCCCGGTCGGCACTCCGGTTCGGTAAGAGCGGGCTGTGCATCGTGACGGTCGAGCAACAGTTTCATTTTGCATTTCTTGACAAGTGGATTTATTTCTATATCTACTTTTCTCTATTAAAAAAATACTTCTACCGTTACTGCTTAGGCGAGGGGACTGTGGCAATTACTGCGGTCGCTTACAGTTCTTTAACCCCCGAGGAACGTCGGCACACATGGCAAATAGGTGTGTCGGTAGGTATACCTGTTCGAAGAGTACCCGGCCCAATCTTTGCTCATTAGTGCCCTATATGGCTGGGCTAATTGTTGCATGTAGACATCAGTTGTCCAATTTGCCGGTAATGTTGCAAACCATTTATTATTCATGTAACGTAGTTGACCGTCTGCGAGATTTCGTTCGAGATGATGGCTCGACACGAGTTTTAACTTCTTACGTGATTGATGCGTTGTCGATATGGATGGTGCTCGGTTTACCATGGTTGGGTGACGAGTATGCTTCGCAATCTTTCTGCACGAGGCGCGTTTTTATCTTGACGGACGGGGCATCAATCGAGATACAAAGGAGCTCCTCCCTTAGTTTTTCGTATTGTCATTGACCGAGGCTCAATAGCTCGTACACAAGACGCGCTGACGCATGGAAAGTAACGCTGACTTCTTTGTGATTATCGTCACGCCATCGGCAATGCTACCGACTGAGTTTCACACGGGAGAGGAAATAAATGCAGAACAACGTAACAACTTCCGGACGCTACTCTACGAAAATTTCCTGGAGTTATTGCAACATGTGGACTCGCCGCATGTAAGACGAGAGTGAGACCTTCGCATTGAAACAACATGCCCGATGAACCTTCAGCGACTGAAACAATTTGCACTTGTGGAGCACGGTAAGCTTGATCGACAACTGAAAGACGCATTGGAGGAATTCTTAATTCGTACCAATCACAGTGAGATCGGCTCGCCAACTATTTTTAGTGCGTTAAGTTGATGGCTCGCGACGCATTTGCATCGACTACCGTGACCTTAACGAGGTAGCGCGTAAGGACGGATACCCATTTCCGCATGTGGATGACATTCTCGATGAGCTTTAGGATGTCAACATCTACACCCATCTCAACTTTATGTCTCGCTTATGGTAATTTCGGGTATGTGACGAAGACATTCACAAGACAGTGCTTGAGACACGTGATGGTTTGATTAATAAGTGGGTCTCAATGCCGTTCGGGCTGCACAATGCTCTAGCTACGTTTCAACCGATGTTGAATGACATCCTGCGTGAATTTTATACACAAGCTCGTTAATGTATGCTACCTCGACGACGACTATGTCTACAATCGGACGCTTGAAGAGTACGTGGAGCGCCCACGTCTTGTCCTGCAACGTTTTAAGGAGGAGGGCTTGAAGTTGTGTGTTAAGAAATGCTTCTTAGGTCTTCATTAGATGAAGTAGTTAGGCTATGGTGTGTCGGGGGCAAGATTTCATCAGTGTCGACTCGTGAAGTTTGTATTGTTAAACCTTGGCATGTCCCTACAACGCAACGGGAAAATCGCAGCTTCGTGCATTTTTGTAACTTGTACGCCAGGTTCATCCATTATTTTAGAGAACGATCCACACCACTCGTACACTCAGAATTGAGTTCACGCCCTTCGAGGCGAATCTTTGCTTAACTCTTGAGGAGCCTCCATATATGCTAATGAGCATGCGACTTCAAACTCCAGTTTCGCTAGACGCAACGAAGTGATTACACCAGATACGTGAAGTACACGCTCTAGCACGATCTATGTTTCAGTTACACAAAGATGAGATACACGAACGTTCCGAGCGATCGATAGCCATCACACATTTTGTTCGAGGAGACAAAGTTCCATCGGCTACTAAGACTCTATTCTTGTGGGGACAGCCAAACATGAAGCTACGTTATTGAAAGCTTGATCATTTTACTGTCGAGGAGCAGATCGGCAAGCAAAGTTACAGATCGAAACTCCGAACTATAGTACGTTTACATCCGTTGTTTCATGTGGAAAGTCTGAGACCCTGCTCTACACCCTCTCTTCGTCCCGGTGTTCATGTGACGAGTCATGAAGATGACGACGGTAAGTTCGATGTCCCTCACATATCTCATGTATGCGTCAAGCCGCTTGATGACCGTCGTGGAAAGCATTTGTTGTTCACGGCGTACTTCATCAATGACGATATTTTACATGTTTGGCACCGACTAAGAGAAGTACACCGTACGAAGGCGTTACAAGATATTTCGGAGACGCCCCTATGATGACGCGCATTTGCCCAGACTCATGCGTACATCGACTTCATGCACGCTTACCCAGCGCACATTCCCGAGTCCATGTGAAAGCTTCGAGACATGAGCCCAAGATTGCCGCGATCTAATTGATCTCATTGACTTCTCATGAGGGACGCACAAGTGTGGCGAGAACTATCATGTAACATTACACTTTAGTACATTGTACATATGTTCGTTACCAATCATATCTTACTTTTCCATTGGAAGGACATACCCCGATAACATCGCCACTAAGGATATTGTACAATTATGTACTACCATAACCTATCCTTACGTAAAGTACGCACGGTTAATCTAACATGTTTCACGTCATGAATCCCCGAGGCATACATGCTACGTCGCTAGTCTAATGACCGTTACGAGGGCCCTGACGCAACGCACGAGAAGCATGCGAGACCAAGCGTTGGCTCGCTGGGCTAGACCTATTTAGGCTTAGTATAAGGAGGTCACAAAGAATGATTCAGTTTCTCTTATCAATCGCACTAAATTGTTAACGCTTAAACAATACACATTATCAATTTCTCTCCATTTGAACTCCCACATGCATCAAAAGCATATATTTGTGTTAGCAAATTGAAATTGTATTACAACAATATGGGCGAACTTGATCGACAGTTGTCTAACGGCCATCAATAGTTTGTACATGTCCTAAGTATCTAGGACACTCAGGAGAGCGATTGGGCCAAGTACTTTTTGACAAGGTACACCTATTGCCACACCTATCTACAATGTGTGCCGACGTTCCTTGGAGGTTAAAAACTGTAAGCAACCACGCTAAATTGCCATAGTCCCCCCGCCTAAGCATTAGCAACATAAACAATTTTGTAATAAAAAAGCTAAAAAATCCAATTGTCAAGAATGCAAAATGAAACTGCTGCTCGAGCTTCACGATTCACGGCCCGCTCCCACCGAACCGGGGTGCCGATCGGCGTTCGAGAGGGTCGACGGGCCAACCTAGTTCCCGCGTTTACTTCGGTTTTGCCGCAGAAAGGAGGGTAAAGGCTGGCAAAATACCCATCCTCACGCGGTCGCTCGTCGATCCCGCCGTCGCATCCCGTAAGCCCCGGCCCAAGGTCGTAGCCGCTCCTCCCATCGCGACTTGTTCCTAGTCGAGGTCCCCCGTCACCTCGAGGGCTTGTGGGGGGACCGAGACAGCCAAACATAAAAAGCTAGCGCTCCAGCCGCCGCGTTGAAAAATTTTCCCGGCCATTTCCCCGGCTTTTTATTCTGGTTCATGAGTATTTGTATTGAAAATAAACTAGCGGCCGTATCCTCCACCCACCGTTAGCGCGTCCATCGAGCGCCCTTGTTTCGAGTGCGACTCTCCGCGCATATCCGGGCTCGCACTCTCTAATATTAGGTGTACCTAGCGATCGTGGGTAGCGGCGGGGTAGGGCACGGTCGCAATGACCGGATCCAAAAAGGCCGCGGGGGTGCGGAAATTATTCAAACCCTCCATACCGGGGTTTCCAGCGGCGGGTGATCCTCACGAACACCCCGCCGCATGACCTCGCCGCTCCACCCGTGGCGACAGTCCTTCTCGTTGTTCATGTCGTGCTGCCCCCTCTCGGCTGGCTCGACATTAGCAAGCTTGTCGACGTCGAGCGAGCGCCATACCCTAGCGCCGCTTCCCGGCTTTCCGCCTCCAGCTCCAATACCCGCGTCCCACCGCCGATCCGTCCGTACCCTCCTCTCCACCACACACTCGTGAAGATACATGCCCCAACCCCCCCCCCCCCAAATGGGACGGTATCTTGTAGTATCTAGTCTTGAAAAATATATCGGACGGCCCGAGCGGGAGATCTTGGGCGCCGGTGGCGGACATAAATTATCTTTCAAAAAGGCCCTATGTACATGGCTAACCCGACAACTACTCATCGCGCTGATCGCAGTGTCGGCCCTCTTAGCCCACGACCGTGCCAAGCATGGCACGGGTACGGGGTTTTCAGCGCCCACCACGGAGAGGTGAGGGGATGCCGACGGGCCTGCGAGCGTAACCCCCTTCGGGGCCGCCGCCGCTTCGCCGCCGGCGGGCACCGTTTGTGCTAGCAGCTAGCTAGAGAGGCAAGCTGCCCCGTATAGGATCCCCCTACCTTTTGATCCGGAACGAGGGAGAAAACCATATAACCGTAGATAATTGCCGCTAGTCGCTTTTCTTGTCGCGTCTTTCAAGTCCCGGCCGACTGCCAGTTGTTTTCAACACCATATGAACCGTAAAATTCCGCCCGTATCCCCCCTTTGCAGTTTACGATGCACGGGGGCAGTCTGAAACAACGTTGTGCTGTCGCGATTACCCTTAGCGCATCGCTTGAGGTATTCATGTAGATGATAGGTACCGTCGAGGGAAGGGTTGGGGTGAAAAGTCGGATCGGGGTGGAGACCATAAAGGTGTTGGGTACGGACGTGTTTGACCAAAAATCTCTGTATATATTTTTCTCGGCGGCGGATAATCCCCAGGACCTACCGTCGCCGCCCAATCGAGCCGCTTCTTTCCGCCGCGGCTTTCCTCCTCGTTGTTGGTATCGAGCTCTATGGATCGGCCCGACTTCAAGAAGGCTGATCGACGGCTAGCGAGCGCCCTTGCATGGCGTTACTTTCCGGTTGTTCGCCGCCATATCCAACACCCATGTCCCACCGCTGATCCGTCCGCACCTTTTTCGCCTCACACACTCATGGAGATTCATGCCCTTACCCCATATGGGACGGCATCTGAGGAGTACATGGTTTTGAGAAATATATCGGACGGCCCGAGCAGGCGATTTTGGTGTTAGTAGCGTACATATATTATTTCTAAAATTCCTCCGTACATGGCTTCCCGGCAGATGCTCATCTCGCGGATTAGAGTTGTCGGACTCATCACCCCGCCCTCACCTAGCTCCCGACCGTGTCAAGCTTGGCACGGCTATACGGTTACCATCGCCACCCACCACGAGGAGGTGGAGGTGAGAGTCGATGGGCATGCGAGCGCACCTCCCTCTAGGGGCGCCGCAGTTGCGCCGGGGGCAAGCAATCCTGCGTGTAAAGATATGCTTATTTTGCTCCACTCCAATCTCCATTCTTATGTACTTATGAAAACGATAGTGCGTATTGCCTAACCAAATTCCTCCAGCATGCTTTCTTGAAAGGCGCCAATCAAAATATCAAACAAGCTACATGTTGAATTTGCTTGTGCTTGGGTAGTGGATATAACATAGAGGTCGATGCTAGCAATTCGCCCCATACCCTAGTGATGTCAACTCAACCTCCCACTCCATCACCAATCCGTGTAATGATTAAGTTGCTCGTCCTATCCTAGATGCGAGAATCGCCGCGATAAAGCGAGATGCTTGAAGATGTGACTTGTGAGCCTCGCTTTAGCCGCCGACGGAGAGGTTTTCGAGTTTTCGACGGGTGTGTGTGTGCAACGACGGTGCCATCATCTCACAACAAAAGAATTCCAACACGTCGGTAGACATTGCATGTGCTCAGTGCAAGCATGACTAAAGTTGCGCGTTGAACGTAACTCGGCAAGTAAGTAGTTATGGTACTAGTGCCTCGGGAGAATGTGTGGTACGGACGTAAGGTATAGACGGAACGCGTGGTACGGAGAGATATTTTACATTAGTACTTATCTCTTGAGTATTCATAATGAACAAGGCAGTTCGATATAGTCTGCGGGAGTCAAACTTAGAGTGCATCACATGTGTATCGGGCCATCTACCCGACTCCAAAGGACCAAAGTTGGCGGCAAACTTTGTCTTAGGTTCTTCGCATCTCAAGGCATGTAGTCAAGAGGGTTTAAGAGCTATGGGTGGTCACAGCCGCTCGCGGGTGTACAAGGTTCGGCGTGCTAGTGTGATTCGGAGCCGTGGGGGTGATGGAGCTCGTCCAAGGATTTTTCAACGTGTTGAGCCCAACAGTCCCAGTCGTGGTCGTTGCGGTTGGAGGCCACATAAAAGGGGATCCCACAGTAATGGCAACAGAATGAGGTGTAGCTCTACCTATTTTTTGTGTGAGAGACCTTTCAACGCCTCTGTTTCGTCTTGACGTGGTTGTCAACGCGTTGTCGAGGGTATTGTCCGCGGCGGTGTTGCTCTTGGAATTTTGTGTTTCCGATGTCGGGTAGCTCGCGCTTCGCGCCGGCACAACTCGGCGAGGTGTCTCAATCCGTCCCTTTATGTCGTGTGGGAGACGGTTGCTCTTCGGAGCATAGGCCAAATTGTCGGAGAAATCGACGGCACTGTCTTTGGCGAGGTGATGAGAAGACGGGAGATGGAAGCGGTAGAGCTTCCAAAAGTCGACGAGGTGAATACCCATAAAAGTTGTCCTCTGATGGAAGTAATAGTCTTGCGTCTATCATAACTCCTTCAACGCGAGGTCGTGTTGGCGCAACTGGTTGTTCTTATCACCACGGGGGCTTTGAGAAATATACTCGGAAGCAAGGAGTGGTTGTGGGACGGCTCGCACGCATATTATGTTGCCGTGTTCATCGGGCCATCACTGCATTGCGAGGGACCTCCCCGCTTGTCCTTGCATGGCTTGTAGTTGGACATCGATTCATCCAATGTCTGAGTCATCCCTAGTTGAATTGCCTCTACCCTATTGCTGCTGAAGTCAGTCACTATTTGACGAAACATAGCCCACGGGTCGACTTGGGAAGCGGACAAGTCTGCCTTGGAGTATGTGACCATCTAGCGGATGAGCTTGAAGCGGTAGCTCTTCATGAAGCGCTCAAAATTAGGTGCCTCCCTCACTTATGTAGCCTCAAATGTCCATAGTCCCTTCCCTTGTTGATTTAATTGCCGGGTAGCGTAAATAATACCAATGAAGACAACCCACTCGTACTCAGCGACTGGCTTCAAGCCTGCCTTCTTTGGGAAACCTTCCTCGTTAGGGTGGCTTAGATCATCCTCAATGTTGCTAGGGTATAGGTATAGCCACATGCTAAGCATGTTCACGTCGCCATCTTTTGATGCCGGGATTCTACTTTTCAAGCTAACTACCTTGTCGTGGAATAGGGCGGACCGTTTGCTCCGAGTGTCTTTAGTCACGCCCGTAACGATAGTCCAAATCGCAGTCTCCTCGCCCGAGGACTCCTTCTCCACTGTCGCACCCACTAGTCGGCGAAGTGTTGCTTCAGCCTCGCGAAGTAAGTGCTCGTCAGGCGCATCCTCCTCCTCCCCGTCGTCGCTATCTTGCTCATGTGGAGCACGGTCTTGAGGATCTTCGTCCTCGACATCGTCTAGGTATGTAGCGTGGGTCGATACTGTGAGGTTGCTCGATACATGTTGAGCCGCAGACGCACCAGCGGAGGGAGATACGTTGATGAGTGCTATCGGTTAGTTTTTAAACAAATTTCTGCGATTTCACAACCGGTACCCTCCGTCGGATAGGCGCGCACACCGGAGTCATTCAACAGAAACTCCCCACGAAGCGTAGGCAAAGTGTAAAGACGGTCAAGCTGGGCATTGAATTTCCAATTCAAGTGGTCGTCGCATGGCGTTGGAGGCGATGAGATAGGAGGCTCCTGCCTAGTGGTAGGTAGCTCGGCCCGGAGTTGAGTTGACCTCTTTATACTTCTTGCGTTGTCATCCAACCGCAAGGTCGATAACTTCGGTCCAACTGACGCAACAACTAAGCCATACTTCCAGGCACGTTGGTGGCGCGTCGAGCCGGGCCGTACCTCCTATACATGGCCTCTACGAGCCGATACTCTCTTGCCTATCCGGACGTGTCGAGCGCCGCTGCCTCGGCTTGCAGATAGGGGCAGGATCGTCGCCATGGTGAGTAGCCGCGGCCCGTGGCCGATTTTTCATAGAAAATGAGTTGACTTGGGCCTTATGTATCTTTTTACCAAGTCTTGGGAAGGGCGCCTGTTTTTGCGGCCATCCTAGAGGCTCCAAAGATGCCAAGTTTCTGAGGTACGTACCACAATAAGTGGTACGTATACCACACATTCTCCCTAGGCGCTATGTATTATCATGGTAGGCCTTTGACATGGTCGGGAGTGAAAGGGGGACAAACACCGTAATACGATGAATTTTAATGATGGATTCCATTCCGGCGGAGCTACGGAACACTAAGTAAGAAATCGACTGCCACGCAACCCTAGTTGGCGCCCTAGTTTCACCAAATAGTTTCTTGTATCAAATTTTTCACAAGGTAAAAAAGGTGGAAACCACAAACAAAAAAAGGAGGGAAAATTCCCACAGGCCTAACGCCGGGGTTAAGAAAAAACGCAAAAATATTTCAAGAAAAAGTAGCGGCGACCACTAAGCAAAAAACAAAATAAGAGAAAAAATCTAAGCCCAAGGAACAGGAAGGCATGCCACAACATGAGCACTAGTGCCCTCTTGCAAAGCGTCTCGGAGACAGGAATCCAAAGTACCATGAAGAGTAGCAGAAAGACGTTGCATAAATGCTCGTCGCACAACCCCCCCAAAACGCTGAGAAGGAACATAAGTAGTTCGACGAACGCAATGCTATATACGGACATAATCATTAGAGCGCAAAGAACGAGAGCATGCAACACCCATGCCACGGAAACGACGAACTGCCACCAAAATAGCAAGGCGATCAACCAACTCAGCCGCCATAGGCGCCAACCGGCCTCCATCCTCCAGAGCGAAGGAATAGTAGTCATGGACTGACTGAACCGAAGGCAAGCCAAGCAAAGCAGAAGTGCAAAGGCCGCATCGAGTTTGCCATGCTGAGCTCCCAATGCAAGACCGCTCGGAAGTGGGAGACGAGCACCTATACGAGGAACATTGGTGTTCTTGTGAGCACTTGTATCCGTCACATCAACAACAAGATGACGGTGTGGAGCCATGAAGTCTAACCAAGCCACATCCTCATGACGATCTCGAGAAGCTCCCGACAGAATCCAACGGACCTCTAACTGCAAGTCCCGCCCCTTCGTATCCCCCACTTCAAGCATGGACTCTTCAAGCACGTACCAAGAGCACGGGCATTGGGGGATGTAGTCCATAATTATAGCACTTGTAGAGCGCTCACCCGACATAGAGGTGCACGATACCGTCGACGAAGATCAAGACCCACGAGACTCCGAGGGAGCCACATTGCACCGAGGGCACTTCCGAACACGAGAGGCGCGCTCCGCAGCGAGGCCAAGCACCCGGTGCGCTGCCATCGTATAGCAATCGCGTGGCACCTTGAAACTTAACTAATGTGAAGCGAAAATGAGAGCCGAAGCCCGGCGACCCGTACTTGAAAGCACCCTCATATAGTCCGTTGGCGAAGGTTTGCAAAACGCCAAGAGGTCAAGGTAGGCCCGGGCGCGAAGAATGTGCAAAATGCCCCGTTGAATGTGGCCTCCGGAATCTCCCGAGCGAGTGAGAGCATAGGGAGCCGGAAGTTCTAGGCAAGTTAATTGGGTAGCGAGCGCCACCGCATTGTTAACCGGAGATTACACCAACTCGACATCGGGCCCATGAGAATCGGAAAGGTCTTGACAATATGTTAGTCAACACCAAGAGATCCGGTTCCGAGAACCCGCCCATAGTAGTGGAGATCGTATCATACGAACTGCGCAATTGGACCGCCAACGGTAAAGAAGAAGTGGCAACATTCAGTTGTTCCTGTCGAATAAGTCCGTACATAAGACCTAGCGACTCGGACTCGTAATCAATGATCAAGTTGGCGAGGGTCGCAGTGAATGAAGCATAGTGAGCAAGTTCACCGTCGAGCTCTAGGGACGGTACATTAAGCCCCCCAAACTCCGCGGGGATGGAAAGATGGCGCTACGCACAATTCATTTGATCGGGCGTTTGTTCGTCATGGGAAACGCCCAAGATTCGGAAAATTACAGTACGAACGGCCCTATTTGCAACAGCAAGGCGTGGTCATCACATATCAGCGGGGAGGGTGCGGAGCAAGAACCCATAGCGGCGTACCGCACACGTGATCGTCAAGCGAAAAACATCATGTGTCCCTCCGAAGTCCAATATAGCAAAGCAAACGAAATTGTCCAAGAGGAGCTGATGAGTCTCCACGGTGTCTTGCATGCAAGAATGAACATAGTTCTCATTGTGAGATGCCGGAGGGCCATTGCCATCGAGAAGTCCATCGCCAAAAGGGGCTCCTAGGTTACTAGAAAACAGACTCAGACTTTTAAGCGGCACCCATCCCCCAGAGCGAAGGGATGGTAGTCAGGGACCGATAGAGCCGAAGGCGTGCCATGTAAGTGCGGAGAGTTATTTGCGAAATAGTTATTAGTCGCATTCCCATCATCATATAAAGTAGGTAAATTTGGTAGTAAGGATTACGGTACAGGAGTACCTTTAGCTACTGTACATATATTGGATCGAATAAAACCTGCGATGAATTTCAAATCTATAGATTTGAAAATCTGCGCGCCTATATACATCGTCGATCTCCGCCTGCTCATCATCCCGTCGGCTGGTGCAAGTACCCGTACATATAAGAACACAAGCAGTCGTCCCTCAGCACCAGCCCCATAGGAGGCACGACGACGATCGGTGCGCCGCGACAAGCAGTCACCTCCGACCCAGTAGCCAACAGGCGCCAGTTGACACACTTCGAGTCAGCACGGAGGCGATTTTGGCGCCGATACATAATCGGGGTACCCTTCGGAGCCCCCCCTTGCTGTGCGATCTCACCTGGAGCCTTGCTCTCCCGGTTTGGCCAATACGCACTTCATTTTCCACCCACTCATACCCGTCAGATCTGCACCTCCTACTTTCGATCGATCCACTCCCGAAAGCCGCCGCTTTCTGCGCCACCAGCGTCTAAGTTTAAACTATTTCGACCATACACTCACAGGCACACGAATCTTGACATATACCTCAAAGCGATATGTATCAGGGCAGGGCATGTCCGGAACCCTCCCCATATATAAATCGGCGACGACGAAGGTCTCGGGTTGCGACAGCTCCGTACCCGCACTCCAAAGTCGCATTCATAGCGACTACAGTAACCGGGCATTGACGACCGCTGTGTCGCCGAAAGTCTCAGAGCATGTACCGTTAGAGCAGCGCACAGGTGCATAGTGATTCGTCTGTGATTTTAAGGTTAAAAACTTATGACGATTGCTGTTACGACGCATTCTGCGGTGGCAGGGGGCCGGAGGGCGCGAATCGCGAGATGGGCGGGCCGGTGCTGCAGCGGAAAGGGCGTCGCCGTCTACTGCTGTCGCTGCTGTTCTCTTTGGCATTTGTGGGCAGCTTCTGGACGAGCACAGGGCAAGATACCTGTGTGGCTACCCCCGTGACTGCGGAGACCTGCGCGCTGCGTCCTGCCCCCGAGTTTCCGGGCGTGACGGAGGTGAGCGGCAGAACCCACCACTTTTGAGGCAGCCGTATAACAAAAGGGGGCAAATGAAACAAAAAAAATGAAATGAAAATATGCATGTCAAGCAGCAGGGGCACTGATCTCGCGTGTTTTCTGTGTGGCAGGTGGCTGATGGCGGTGCTGAGTGTAAAGGAAGAACGGGTGCCTCCGCTGATTTTGTAGGGGAGGAGGGTGCAGGTGGGCCAGGGCGGTGCGCCTTAATGGTGATGAGTGCATGCTAGGGAAGGAGGCATGTTCTTGCGTACGGGGAGGGGGGGGGGGGGGGGGGGGGGGGGGGCTAGGGAGGCTGAGTAGCGGGCCTTGCATGTGCACAGGTCGCTACATCGTGCGCTTCCATGATTACATGATGCAGGGGGAGCACAGGGCGCGCGTGGCGTCTCTGTTGTGGGACAGCCGCGGAGGTTACGAATGGATTAGGCGGCGGAACAAGGCTGCCAAGCATCCAACTGACTTTGGGCTAATGTCTATAGCGGAGGGGGGCGCTGGGCGGGCCGTGAAGGCGGCCCTGCTGGCGCAGCCCTGGGTGAGGGCCATCAACCTCGACCGTCAGCTCGCGCGCTCGCTCACTTGGGAGCAAGGAGAAGGGGAAGGGGAAAAAGAAGGGGAAGCGGGGGCTCATTATGACGATATTGGGGCCAGCGAGGTAGCACTCCGCCAGAACGGTGCCTGCGCACTGGGGCATGACTCTGCCTGCCTGCAGAAGCCACCCGGAAGGTATGGCTTCCACCTATGTCCCCTTTTATCTGTTATTCCATGGTCCAGGACTTTGCAAGCCCAAGAGTAGGTTTCCCCCTCAATGCGGCCCGAATGCATATGTGACCTGGTTTCAGGATGCAGACGCGGCCCACCATCGGGCTGCACGGGCGCGGGGATGCCGACCCCGGCGCGGAAGATTTTGAGGCGGCTAGCAACAGCAGTAGCGTACACCGTCGGCTGTTGTACCCCATGCCCGTCTTGAATTCCCAACGGCAGGTTACCAAGATGTTTGAGGTGCGTGTGGGGGGTTGGGTGGGATTTGGGTGGGGGGGAAAGGGGGTAGGGGGTAGGGACATGGGGACTTGGTGGTGGATGTATTGGGTGTGGCCATTGCACCTCACTGATTGAGCTATAAACGAGACGGAGTCTTATGCGTAAATGATTCACGGGGAGCGACGGACAGAGTATGTGTGCGT
>JAPMLY010003617.1:0-13124 GCA_026401115.1 Tetraselmis chui | reverse complement strand
TCAAAAGCGAAGTCAAACATACCAATACGGGCTATACCATCTTCCATAATAACCATATGACATGCATTGTGTTAAACATAAGATGCCCAAGAACACGCTACCCTCTAACAACGTCATGCACGACGACATCTTGGTACCGCCCAAATGTAGGAGAGCCGGATAGCAAGCAGTAAGCCATCATCTTGTGTGATTAGATATGAGCTTAAAGCGAGTGTTGTCGAATGAAACCACTTCGTTCCGAGCGCCACACTTGGGCATTGCTCAAGCGCTCTTACTAAGCTGCATGTTACTCAGTGTTTTGCATAACCGTATTCTGGGGGACTTGTTGGAGGGGGTTTGGAGGCGTGGGTGCCGTGTTCAATGCGCGAGTTTTGGTTTGCGAGTGTGTAAATCGAGCACAAAAGTTCACGCCGCAGGCACGGGTGATGTTTTGAAAAGCAAGACAATAAAAACCCATATAACGCAGGTTTGGATTAAGATTGCACGCTGCAAATAGGCGAGGGCGGTTGGCTTTGGTGAGGGGCGAGGTCCAACTTGGCCGTTTGGGACGCATCACGTTGACGTTGGTCTTTGGAATGCTTGGGTATGTGCTTGTGCCAACCACACCCGCCCCACGCGTAGCACGCGTCGGGATTTATAAGCTTGTAAATTAGTAGGAATTAAGAATTTGTAAACATAGATCGACAAACCCCGCATAAATCTCCTCATGAGGTGAGCCGAATACGACGGGGGTTGCTTGGCATTTCGGCTTAGCTTTGCCGAAATACTTTAGAAATTAGATTAACTCATAAAATATTTGTTTGTGGTTGTTTGAATCGAAAATAAATGCGTTCGACGCGCATTGAAAAGGCGCGTCCAACGGTACATATCTTAAAGTTGTTTGACCTAAATTTAGTATACGTTATGATCGTTTGAACATTGTGGCCAAACGCACCTTCCCCTTGGGTTGTGCGTATGCATGTCGGTGATAAGTCTACATACGCGATTTCGTGAGTTTCCCCCACAGCGGCATGCCCAACACCTCCCTCCCTCGCCTATGCACTATATGTGGCGGTTAGCCTCTGAAAGCTAAACGCTAGCACAAATCTGTTCTAGTCTGTCTAAGTACAGCAGTGAGACATCTTTCAACAATTGCCTCTCGACAACATCATTTTGCAATCTTTCAACAACAGAACTAGACAGACTAGAACAGATTTGTGCTAGCGTTTAGCTATTACATCACCGTACCAGGATGGTCGAGTGCCTCAAGTACTGGAGGATTGGCTCGAATCACAGCCTCAGCGTTTTATAATGCTTGGAATTGCAGCTGACTCGTACGACGCAGTGTTCTGGGTTACTTCACAGTTTTCTGGACACCTAGGTGGGTGGTGGTTGAACCGGAAAAATCAGCCTCCAATTCCATCTACGTACAACGAGCTTGTTACGGAGTTACGCAAGTCGACGTTTCTTCCGAACATTCAGGACGACGCAATTAACGCTTTGCTAAGCTTTACGCAGAGCAACACGATGAGTTACGCGGTTTTTACTAAACAGTACAACGACTATTTACGTCGATCTCGTCAAGACCTGACAGCTGAACTACAGTGTGTACGCTTCATTGATGGCCTAGCGAATGATGCGCTCAAGAGACTGGCTAAGTCACACCGAGCTCAGCAAGGCTACCAGACTACGCTAGTGGAGCTGCAAAACTTTTTGAATAACATCGTGACAGACTCGCCGGAACTAGGCAATGCGAGGTATGCTGCTGGACCATCTGCCCAGCCTACACGTAAGCGCAACTTTGAGGACCCTCTTGAGGAAGCCTCTAACATCTGGAAACGTAACAAAGGTGGCCGGGGACGTGGCCGCGGACGTGGACGTGGGGGTGGTAACAATGGTGGTCGTGGTGGTAACAATGGTGGACGCGGTCAGACATCTGGTCGCGAAGATTTTAATTCACTCGCAAATGCAATGACAACTGAGGAGCGAAAACGACACATGGACGAAGGACTTTGCTTCAAGTGCCACAAGAAGGGACACCGTTTGTTCCAATGCCCGGAGTTCAAAGGCAAGGCACCGATGCAACCTAAGAAGCAATGATGGTGGCAAGGCTGTTCTACAAATGAACTGGAGCAGCCGGCTACATCTACTGTTCATTCTGAGACACTGTTAGCGACAGAGGTCGTCGACACACCTTCGACATCTCCATCGACTACAGTTGCGACACCTGTAACGCAAGTAGCAGGTCGTCGTCGTCAGATTAAGCAGAGACAGAGTCGTAAACCTGTAACCAGACGTTCAGTTGATTGGAAACTGGTTGACTCAGTCTTTGACCCTCTGCATGCACGATTCAACTTCACGTTGGAGGGATGTGCTGATGATGAAGGTCTTAACTCGCACGGTGACTTACCTCACTGTTCGCCGAGTGACTCGATTCTAGACACATACTTGACAGGAGAACGGGTGTTCATCAATCCACCCTGGGAGTTAGCTGAGCAGATTGCGCAGCATTTTGAGAGTTGTCGTCGAACATCTCCGACATCTACGATGGCTGTGTTTGTACTACCAAAGTGGGCGAAATTTACTCAAGTGACTAAGCACTGGAAACTCTATCAAGAATTCCCAGCAAGGACGCAGCTTTTTACACGCCAGTCACTGGAGAACCCAGCTCAACAGGAGGTGGTTGCTCCAGCCCCTTGGCATGTACAGCTGTGGTTAGTCGACGCAGATTGTGCGTTTAACGACTCACCAGAAACTACAGCACCTGATCAACCCGACTCGGTACCTGTACCAGCAGACGACTCGGAACAGTCTATCGCTACGCTGCAACAATTTTCTTCGCCAGCTACAACACTACTGACTGACCTCACGGAAGCTCGCCCGTTAATTCGAACTGAGCTGACTGTGAAAACTCTTGATGGCGGACACCAAATTTCTGGATTAGTGGACTGTGCTGCGACACTTGATTTTGTGTCAGAGGACTTTGTACGACGCTTTGCTTTACAGACTCGGAAGTCTGCAAGTAAGACTCCAGTTCGACTCGCTAACGGACAACGAGTGACTTCTACTACAGTCTGTGACGTCACTTTTGAGCTGGCTCGACACGAATTTCACAGGACTTTTTACGTTCTACGTGATTTACGCACAGCTGATTTAATCTTGGGTTTACCATGGCTTGATGACGAACAGGCCTCTTTACAATTTGGTACAACCAGAATTTTTACACTAATGGACGGCACAGCTGTGGAGACTACACTTGAAGAACGACGCCCTGAGTGTCTACTCCTGTCGTCTACGAAAGTTCAAAAGCTTATGCGCAAGACGCGCCGCAGCAGAGGACGTCATGCTGATTTTTACGTCATTGAACTTACGTCAGCTGCCGAACAAAACAACAGACTTTCACACTGGAGAGGAACTAACAGCAGAACAACGTGACAACTTCCGGTCGTTACTTTTTGAAGACTTCCCGGAGTTACTGCAACCTGTCAACTCTCCGCCAGTAAGCCGACAGTGGGATCACCCCATTGACACAATTGGCCCGATGCGACGTCAACGTCTGAACAGATTGTCACCCGCAGAGCGCGCTGAGCTTAATCGACAGCTTAAAGACGCAGTGGAAGCTGGTTTAATACGCCCCAGCTACAGTGAGTTCGGCTCGCCAATTCTTTTTGTGCGGAAAGCTGATGGCTCGCTACGTCTGTGCATTGACTACCGCGGTCTTAACGAGGTTACGCGTAAAGATGCTTACCCGCTACCGCGTGTGGACGACACCCTGGACGAACTTAAGGACGCGAATTTTTACACACACCTCGACCTCGCTTCGGGATTCTGGCAAGTTCGAGTACGTGATCAAGACGTTCATAAGACGGCTTTTCAGACCCCTGATGGCTTAATGGAATGGGTCGCCATGCCGTTTGGGCTGTGCAATGCACCAGCTACATTTCAGAGGATGATGAACGACATTCTTCGCGACTTTTTACATAAGTTCGTGACGGTCTACCTGGACGACGTCTGTATCTACAGTCGAACTCTGGAAGAGCACCTAGAACACCTACGTCTAGTGCTACAGCGATTCAAGGAGGAAGGGCTGAAATTACGCCTTAAGAAATGCTTCTTCGGATTGCAAGAAATGGAGTATTTGGGCTACACTGTGTCAGCCGGTAAAATATCGGTTTCCACAAAGAAAGTCGAGGCCGTTGCAGACTGGCCAGTGCCCAAGACGCAGAAGGAGGTTCGCAGTTTCGTACAGTTCTGCAACTTCTATGCGAGATTTATACACCATTTTAGCGACCTTACGGCTCCATTGACGGACTTACTGCGGAAGTCCCAGCCACAGAAGGTTACGCTGACGCCTGCCTGTTTGGAAGCCTTCGAGACTCTCAAGTTACGGCTCATTTCCGCGCCATGCCTGATCCTTCCGGAGGTCAGCTCGGACGCGACGTTCACCGTGGCTACAGATGCTTCAACAGTGGGGATTGCAGCAGTCCTGTTGCAAGACCAAGGAGGCGGTCTTCAACCAGTCTCTTACTGGGCGCGTAAGCTGAATCCAGCTGAGCGTGGTAACACTTACTCTGCGTACGACTTAGAAGCTTTGGCCGTATGCGAAGCTGTCAAGCATTGGAGGTGCTATCTTGAAGGCTGTTCTAAGTTCCTTGTCGTAACAGACCACGACACACTGCGACATCTGCTCAGGCAACCGAACAACAGGCTGAACAAGCGGCAAGCAAGATACCTGCGGGATTTGCAACCGTTTGTGGGCTCAATGACACTTACATATCGCAAGGGAGCTCTGAACGAAGCCGACCCGTTAAGCCGGCGTCCAGACTTTGTACCTCAGGCCACAGTACCCTTATTTTGGGATGGCGAGGTTCCGTCAGATCGAGAATTACGACGGAAGTCCCAGCTGCTGTTTGAAGACGCACAGTTAAATTCACTGACTGTTGAAGCGTTGCAGCTGAGCCCTGAGTTCGCTGATCTCATTCGCGAGGGGTTCTCACGAGATTCGTTTTATGGGGACGATGGTGAGTGGACAAGAGACAGCCGGATAGAAGCCAGAGACGGGTACTTTTGGCGTCTCAATCGCCTCTGTATTCCACAGAACTCTGAGCTCCGACTGAGATTGATCACAGAGCTGCACGAAAGTTCGTCAGCTGGTCACAGAGGAGTTGCTAGCACTCTTGGTAAAGCACTCGACAGATTCTGGTGGAAACGAATCCGCCAAGACGTGAAAGATTTTTGTGAACGCTGCGTCGTGTGCCGACGAGCGAAGATTCGACCGCAAATGGCTGCGACTCTTTACCCATTGCATGTTCCACCCAGACCGTGGCACACAGTTGGTCTTGACTACCTGACACACTTGCCTGAGAGCAACGGCTTTAACAGTGTGCTGATTGTAGTAGACCATCTAACTCGAATGGCCCATTTTCTGCCATGCACAGAGTCGATTACTGCCGAAGAAACTGCCACTTTGTTTTTACAGGGAGTCTACCGTTTACATGGGCTGCCCCGTGTGCTGATCAGCGACCGTGACCCAAAATTTGTTAGCGCTTTCTGGCAGACACTATGGAGACGCCTTGGAACGCGACTGAACATGTCTACCAGCCGACACCCAGAAACAGATGGACTGACAGAGCGCGTGAACAGCACGTTTCAGCAGCTTCTTCGTTGCTTCTGTTGCTATGATGGCTCTGATTGGACGACACTTTTACCGCAAGTGGAGTTTGCGTACAACGCTTCGCGTGCACTCGGAATTGAGCACACACCGTTCGAGGCTAACTTTGGCTTTTCTCCTGAGGAGCCTCCTGACCTACTCTTCAGCATGCGACCATCGATTCCAATTTCGCAAGACGCAACAGAACGGTTGAGATTGTTACAAGAAGTACACACACTGGTACGCTCTGTGTTACAGCTACACAAGGACGAGATGCAGGCGCGCACAGAACCGTCTACAACGCCACACTTCGCTAAGGGAGACAAGGTGTCAGTCGTCACAGCAAATCTTTTTCTGCGAGGACAACCGAACACGAAACTCAGGGACAGACAGCTCGGCCCTTTTTCAGTGGAGGAGCAGATTGGAAAACACAGTTAGAGATTGAAACTACCAGCGACAGTGCGCTTACATCCTGTGTTCCATGTTAACAACTTGAGACCCTGCTCTACCGCTCCGCTACGACCAGCTGTTCCAGTAACTGTACCTGAAGGAGACGATGAGGAATTTGACGTCTCGCACATCTCTGCTGTGTGCATCAAGTCGCTACCTGGGCGACGAGGCAAATATTTGCTCTTCATGACACACTTCAGCGATGACGACATTCCACCTGTCTGGCACCGTTTGAACGAGGTGCATCGAACAATTGCGCTACAAGAATTTTTGGAGACGCCCCAATGGCGCAAGTTCGCCAAGACTCAGGCGTACATTGACTTCATGCACGCTCACCCAGCGCGCATTCCTGAGTCCCAGTAACTGCTTCAGTAAAGGAGCCAAGAACCACGGAGGTCTGCCTCGCGGCGGCCTCATTGATCTGTCAAGAGGGGGAGGGTACGAGTGTGACGAGTACAGTCATGCAACAGTACATTGCATGACATTGTACAAGTACTCGTTACGGATACCAATTCGTGCTTTTCCACAGGACGGACGTATACTCGTGGGTACGTCGCTACTGCAATATTGTAATGGTGCTGATGCTACAGTACGACCAGTACCTCCCGGTACGTACAGATATGCATAATTAATCTAACCAGCCAGATGACGCGCCAGAACGAACTCTTCCATGCAGAAGGAGCCGCGTCGTGAAACCCAATGCTAGGCAGGCCGTGTCTCGAGGACAGATGGCGACGGTTGAGCAGCACTAACGCCTGACACGTAAGCAAAGCTTGCAGGCGTAACTAGTCTGGGCTGAAACCTATTTAAGCCCAGTGCAGTAGAGGGAGGTGACAGAACCTTTTAACAATTCCTTTGTTCACTTACAACATCTACTGTCTAAGTACAGCAGTGAGACATCTTTCAACAATTGCCTCTCGACAACATCATTTTGCAATCTTTCAACAACAGAACTAGACAGACTAGAACAGATTTGTACTAGCGTTTAGCTTTCAGAGGCTAACCGCCACATATATTTGCGCGACCGTCGCATAAGATATCATATTGCGGAGTTGTGCGCCCGTCAGTCTTTTCGTCTAACCGGCACGGCGACTGTTTGAGAGAGCGTGCCGCACGGGTGCGGGGGCGATACCCCCAAGTACTCAAGCCCGGTAGTGCTCGAATTCGCCCCCCTATCTCTCGGCGCTTTCCATCTTGGGCGCCAACGCACTGCCTATGATTTCAGGAGATTTGTCAATAAAATCGACGCGAATAATATAAAGTTACATTTTGTACTTGCGCGAAGGCGCGAAATATTGTCAGCAGCACTTTTTTTGTGGAGGAGTGTGACATCATCATAGATTTGCCGCCTTTCCGTACATTAAGGCCGGCTTCGCAGGCACGACACGCCTGGGTGATCCATCTGTCGATGGGTGCATGTTACCGGTCGACAGCTGTCCGCCAGTGCTCACACGCTTTTCGACCAAGCAACACGATTATGATGCAAAGCATGGTACGGTACCTGTACTCCTACCTAAACGTACAGCATGGGTAGAAGTGACATCCGCTGCTACTACCAGTACTGTAGCGCAGTACATGTAGTGGGCATCACAGTAGTACAGGTACTTTACTTTTAGGTACAGGTGAAGGGCGGGACCGGGACGGGGGGTGACGCAGGTACATACTGTACTTCCTTAAGTATGTCGCCATGACCGATGCACATCACCCTAATAATTTATTGCTGACGAGGAGTAGGAAGTGATTTGAATTACCGCTTGTTATCGTAGAAGTGTACCCGTACGTGCCTACTTAAAGACAATGCTGCTGCTATATACAGGTATATAATACGTCGCTGCGTACTGAGTGCAAGTGATGCAATAAATACTATCGACCATATCATCAGATTCGGGACTCCATCTGTCATAGCTGTACCACTCGCAGTCCACCGCCGTTTGCTCAACTGCAACAGGATGCAGGTGAGCTAGTACTCGACCTCAACCCGCTTACGCTGCGTAACATTATGGTGTAGCTGCCGGAGTGAGTTAACAGATAGGATAGCCGCGGTGAGAGAGTGAGCTGAATTAGGCAGGAAGCTCGCATCGACGGCGGACAGCGCCCCCGTTTTGCCGCGGATTGTTTTTTAACGAGAGTCGGTGGACGTATGTTCTCCTCCTTCACCGCCTGCGCTGTTTCCACTACCTTCCTCACCAAAAGACAACGATATCGCCAATTCATCGAGATAGAGGTAGACCTATGGATGTCACTTATGTGGGTCGATTTTCGATCGCAGCCAATCTATGATGCTGTGTGACGGTGGTACTGTGTATGAAGCTATCCCTAGTCGAGGGGGATGTATGCGCGGTATATGGAAATTCGGCACAGCCTGGCTTTGCCACCTATCGTGATTCCGCGCTGTCGGCGGCGGCGGTGGAGGAGCAGTTCACGAGTGCCCTATAGCCAAACCCGTTCAGCGTTATAGATGTTTCTGCCGGCATCCCCTCGTTGCCCGTGTATGTATGCACGGGGCTTCAACACGTGCTTTACTCGAACAGGTGCCCCCGTTCGTGTTGGTAGGCACAGTCAGCTGGCACAGCTGGAATATATGTTTCTTGGCGCAGCCGTTACTACTATCCAGTTGTCCGGGTTGCCCGAGTACCGTTGGGCATTGCGCGTTTTTTGAATTTCACCGCCTAGGACGGTTTCAAATTATAACGCGTGACTCCCGTCTCCACTGCTGGGTATAAGAGCGTCCTGCTACAAAGGGGGGGGTGGGGGACTGACTACTTATTGCACGCTGCGTTCAGTGCGGGCGGATGCTGGGTAGCTGCGAGAACAGCACGCGGCGTTGCGTGATGGACGCCCCGTTTGCCGCGACCACGTCGGATTATGTTGATGACGAGACCAGGTGGATGACAGCACGGCATAGGAGGCACGACTGTGTTGGCAGTAGCAGTAGGATTAGTGACGCCGCGGGGACAGCACGGTCGCGATGCCAAGCCAACAGGCGAGCAAACCGGGTGCGACAGTGGAGTAGCCGAGCGGAGGCCGTCCAAAAGATGATGGAAGGGCTTCGAGTTGACGACCTGAGAGACAGCTGTCCGGCCGCATTATCTTACGGGCAGCCCATTTGTCAAAGTTCGAGGGAAGTTTCAGGTTCCGCGTGTCAGGGGCTATCGAGTAAGAGCGGCGGGCCGAACGAGCGCAAGCGGCGTCGAGCGCGGTCGAATATCCCCGAGCTGATTGCCGAGACTGCGGGGAACTGTTTACAGTTGGAGCTACCCGCCGAAGGGCACAGAAACTGCGACAGCGACGCGCTCGCCGTCCTCGTAGATTCTGATATGAGCGATTCGTCCGAGACACGAGTGATGGGACTTCCGGACAGCCCTCTGATTTAGAGCGAATTCACCCCAATAATTTTTTAGCGAACCCTCATTGAATTTTTTTGGCAAGGGTAGTCCACCGATACCTGCCCCCTCCCAATTAATGCGTAAATCGACCTAGGACAAAATTGATTGATCCTGCGAAATGCCCTCGTAAGGGATAGCAAACCCCGAAAAATGCTTAAATGTAAAAAATCTGACAAAAATGCAGATTGTTTTCGACATGATGATGAGCATTTTTTCATCGCCCCTCTGATATTTACAGAGTACGTCTCTCACACGTCCATGTCCTGCTGTTGTTGCCCTGGTGACCGCTGTGCTCGCCTTTCCAGAATGAGTGTCACCTCGCCATCCGCCACTGACCCACGTTGCAGCGCAGCGACCACCTTGGGCCATTTCTGCTGATCCGCTGAAAACACGGTTATGTTTGGCACCGGCGCGGCGGCACCAAACTGCGAGAGCGGCCCGTACATCAGGGTGGTGCAAGTGATGGCCCTCAGCACGTCCCCTGCCAAAGCTGTGGATTCCTCCCGCGACCTGTCCAGCTTCACCCTCTGCAGACGAAAAAAATGGAGGGGACATCAGATTGGAAGGGAATTATGTCTAATAAGGTGATCAAGTTTTTACTTGATGTTTTAGATAAGCTGTCTGAAGTAGTGCTAGTTGCCTCACAATCTATACCCTAAAACCCTAAACCATATTACCCTAATAACCCTAAATAATGTCGTACAATGTTGCATGGCTCACGACCTGAAAACATGTCATTTACGGTACTAATACAATGTATTGGGCAAAAGTCGTTTTCTAAAAGGGACCAAAAAAAGGGGGACCACCGACCAAAACAACCAATGAAAACTTTGGTATTTTGTCACTTATTATTTCCTCACTTTTATGGCTCTTGGGATTCAATTCAAAATCACCGATGCAGCACAGTGACACAACTCGACGCCCCATCCACCCTACACTCACCTTCATGCTTTGCTCTGCTGGGCTGCCCTCCACAAACTCAGCAACCACAGCTCTCCCCATCCGCGAGTCCTCCTCAAACACGATCCCCAACGGCCGCGGTAGTGTCACCTTGACAAGCTTGCTCGGCTGCGGAAGCAGCTTATCAAACACAAACGTCCTATATGAACGCAGAGAACAGCAGAGACTGAGCGCACTGGTATCCCTTCCCGGCAGCAACCATGCAGACCCATCACGCACTACCTCATCGCACATCCGATGAGCCAAGATGGAGAGAGTGTGTCGACCCCCCCCCCCCCCTCCTCCACACACACACACACTCACACACCTCGGTTCCCTTGCGCCCACACGCCCCACGTCAATCCGTATGCGCTCTCCTTCGATGTCAGACTCACATGGGTAGGGTGTGTAGCTAACCACCTTGTAGATGAGCTCTCCCTGTCAGAGCACAAATGGAGCGCCGAAACCACATCATCATTGGCGATCATTAATATGTGAAATGCATAAATTAAAATAAACCTGTGAACTTGGTGGGTCACAAAGCAAAGCACCCAGACGCGAGGGTGAGCGCAAGCAGTGGTAGCCAGTTGCGGGTCTCAGCAGGGCGGGAGGCGTTACGGCTTGCCTTGTCATCCCGTCCAACTTCGCCGTCCTTTGGCTTCTCGAAAACGATTTGGCTGGCCGGGTCCTGAAAGTATGCGCCCCCCTGCGGCGCTGGGCGAAAGAGCGCGGCGAGCAGACCAGCCGCTAGCAGGAGACCGGGCACTATAGCGAGAAGAAACTCACGGTCTGCTTGTTCCTGGCACTCCTGCACGATGCGAGTATATATATCGATGAAGCTGTCGGTCGCTCTCGTAACGGGCGAGTGGGTGACCGTAGATTGTAAATTGTGCAGTCGCCGCGCTGCACTGAGGGCGGAAGCGAGGTCGCGAGGGGGGAGGTAAACATACCTTTGTAAAGCAAACTTGAGGAGCGAAGGCAAGGGTGGAGATGTGCTCAAGCGGAAGGGCCCTGGGGCTGACGATCCGCTGCCAGGATCGCCTGTGTTGCGTGTGTGTGTCGAGTGATGGTGACTGAGGCGCCGGAGCAGCCCATCTCCGACGAAGAGTATCCGCAGCGCAAGCACTCCGCCTAATATGTTCAAACACGCGACAATTAATATCGGTAGAAAGTTTTGGTCCATGTAGGGTAGATGATATTCGAGGCGTCGTCCGGCAGCTGCAGGGGGGTCGGTGCCTGTTTACTGAAAGCGGCGGGAGCGGCAAAGCCACGCGTACGGCATAGAGAGCAGTACACATTATAGCAGCACGACGACCGATCCACGCAACCTCTGCGCAGTGACAGCCCAGTCCACCGTATGTGATATCGAATGGGATTTTGATGGAGAGCACTGCGCACGCTAGCCTAGATGTCGTGCGTACAAGCAACAGAAATAACAGAGGACCAGGTACAGGCTCGCGGCAGCCTCTCCCCCCTCTCCAGCTCGCGCGTGCCTCTGCACCGGTACAGGTACTTTTCATCATCCGCGCAAAATATAAAAACAATGGACTGACGGGTGACGCTGGACCCCCCAGTACATTGGATGATGGCAATCAATGACCGTCACCCGCCGATCCCATCCTCCCATCCCTATATTCACTTACTTACAGAAAAAGGAGTGGAGGCCACCTACTCCTTGCAAAACGAAGATAGAAAAGAGGAAAAAACCAAACGTATAATATTTTCCTTTATATGTTCAGCTTGGAACAAATGAGAAGGCACACTACCCGTACGGTCAGGGGGTAGCTATACATATATACGAGTGGCCCGTAATTGTGCCCGTCGTTATTTGTATTTTTGTAATCATGTACACACATACCCTATATCTCTCACTCTGTGTGTTTGTAATAATGAAGACAATCCGTAGAGGCCCATGGTTGTGCATGCTGATACTTGTTTTTCACAAACAATGTCGTGACGGAGAAAAGCCATGCAACAGTGCATTGCATCAGTACATTGCACAAGTACTCGTTACTAAATTCCAATTCGTGCTTTTAAATCGGAAGGACATACATCGTGGGTACCTATTAATTTTAGTTTCTATCCACCCGTGTCTAACTAGCAGCCACCCGCCCTCACATTGGGCATGGATAGGGCAGTATGGGGTTGCTCTGCGGGCTAACCATAGGTCTAACACCTTAGGAGCCAAACAAGGTTTTGACGTAGCCGAGGGTGGGCATGCGACTTGGTGGTCATCATGCCGACCCGAGGGAACGAGGGTATGAGTGAAAATCGGACCACCCGAAGGTCCTTGTAATTCAAATTCTTCGCCGGCTGTCACGATCCAACCCACCACCCGACGACACCACCCAACAAGCGACCCCGACCACCTACAACGGCCTTCTGGCCCACCAAGCGTGAAAAACCGACCCCCGTAGTGATATTGAGCCGTGCGTGGGGGCGATGTGTCACCCCTTCACGCTTCGCCTTCGCCACTCGGGGTAGACACATGAAGGCCGATCATGTGAGCACGCTTGTTTTTTAGCCCCTTGTTCGCGACCAACACACGCTCGTCCTATCGATACCGAGTCATCATGGTACCGCAAGTCGACCAACAACGTAATAACTAACTCCCCGTGCACCCCCGCTCTGCGACACATGGTTGTCCTTGCCATGTCTAGGCGTGCCAACCCCACAATCGCCCCTTCCGATGCTTATCGCAACATGTTTGACCCCGCCAG
>JAPMLY010003616.1:0-19527 GCA_026401115.1 Tetraselmis chui | reverse complement strand
CCGTGATATTAAGGTTGTAAATGTGGGAACAGTATTCCAAGTTGGGGATGGGATTGCTAGAATTTATGGACTTGAAAAAGTAATGGCGGGGGAGCTTTTAGAATTTGAAGATGGAACAATTGGAATTGCTTTAAACTTAGAAGCAAAAAATGTTGGAGCTGTATTAATGGGAGAAGGTCTAACAGTTCAAGAAGGAAGTTCTGTGAAAGCAACTGGTAAAATTGCTCAAGTCCCGGTTGGTGAAGCATTTTTAGGTCGGATTGTTGATCCATTAGCTCGTCCAATTGACGGCAAAGGTGATATTAAAGCGGATGATACCCGTTTAATTGAAGCAAATGCTCCTGGAATTATTTCACGTCGTTCCGTTTATGAACCAATGCAAACCGGTCTTATTTCTGTTGATGCAATGATTCCTATTGGTCGAGGCCAACGAGAACTTATTATTGGGGACCGCCAAACAGGAAAAACAGCAATCGCGGTTGATACAATTTTAAATCAAAAAGGGAATGGTGTAGTCTGTGTTTATGTAGCAATTGGTCAAAAAGCCTCTTCAGTAGCACAAGTAGTTAATACATTAGATGAGCGTGGCTCGCTTGATTATTCAATTATTGTTGCAGCAACCGCTGATACACCTGCAACATTACAATATTTAGCTCCATATACTGGCGCAGCTTTAGCTGAATACTTTATGTATACAGGACGTCACACATTAGTTATTTACGATGATTTAACAAAGCAAGCGCAAGCCTACCGTGAAATGTCGTTATTACTCCGTCGTCCACCAGGTCGTGAGGCTTATCCAGGGGATGTTTTTTATCTTCACTCACGCCTATTAGAGCGCGCCGCAAAACTCAGTGATGACTTAGGGGAAGGAAGTATGACAGCTTTACCGATTGTTGAAACACAGGAAGGAGATGTATCTGCTTATATTCCAACAAATGTTATTTCAATTACTGATGGTCAAATTTTTTTATCAGCTGATATTTTTAATTCAGGAATTCGGCCAGCGATTAATGTAGGGATTTCGGTATCACGAGTAGGGTCAGCAGCCCAAGTAAAGGCAATGAAACAAGTTGCTGGAAAACTTAAACTAGAATTAGCACAGTTTGCTGAATTAGAAGCTTTTTCTCAATTTGCGTCAGATTTAGACCAAGCCACGCAAAACCAATTAGCAAGAGGGCAACGCTTAAGAGAACTTCTAAAACAAGCCCAAACAGCCCCATTATCAGTTGAAGAGCAAGTGGCAACAATTTATGCTGGAATTAATGGCTATGTGGACCAAATTCCAGTAGGACAGGTACGTTCGTTTTTATCAGGATTACGGAATTTCATGTCAACCATGAAACCTAATTTTGGGAAAGAAATTCGTGAAACAAAAGCCCTAAGTAAGGAAAATGAAGAATTATTAAAAGCTTCTATTCTGGAATATACTGAAGAATTTTTAGCAACGAATTAAATAAAACAAATTCAAAAATAATAATAATTCACTCTTATAATAAAAGTAACTACAAGAGAAAAATTTTTCTCTTGTAGTTACTTTTATTATAAGAGTGAATTAAAATAGCCCTAAAGTTAAAGAAATATCAATTGGTAAACAAGCACCAATTCCTAACCAAATTGAACTAAATGTACCAATTAAAAAAACAGTACTTGCTACTGGGCGACGGAATGGGTTTTGAAACTTATTAATTCCTTCAATAAATGGTACGGTTAATAATCCTGCTGGAACAGCAGCCATTAATAGAACACCTAATAATTTATTAGGTACAGTGCGAAGAATTTGAAACACCGGGTAAAAATACCATTCAGGTAAAATTTCTAGTGGTGTAGCAAATGGATTTGCTGGTTCACCAATTACAGCGGGATCTAACACAGCTAACCCGATGACACAAGCAAATGTTCCTAAAATTACAACTGGAAACATATATAATAAATCATTTGGCCAAGCTGGCTCACCATAATAATTGTGCCCCATGCCTTTTGCTAATTTAGCGCGTAAAATTGGATCTGATAAATCTGGTTTTTTTGTAACACCCATGTGGATACTCCTTTTGATTCAAAAATTTATTATTCGAAATAAGTTAAGTAAGATTTATTGTTAAAGTGGCCCTGAAATACCTTGTTTACGGATCATTAAAAAATGCATTAACATAAATACAGCAGTTAATAATGGTAAAACAAACGTATGTAAACTATAAAAGCGAGTTAATGTTGATTGACCAACACCAACACCACCACGTAATAATTCAACAAGGGCTGATCCAACAACTGGAATAGCATCTGGTACACCTGTTACGATCTTAACAGCCCAATAGCCTACTTGATCCCACGGTAATGAGTAACCTGTTACGCCAAATGATACAGTACATACCGCCATGATTACACCTGTTACCCATGTTAGTTCTCTTGGTTTTTTAAACCCACCTGTTAAATAAACCCGGAACACATGTAATAACATCATCAGAACCATCATACTAGCTGACCAACGATGAATTGAACGGATTAGCCAACCAAAATTTACTTCAGTCATGATATATTGAACCGAAGCAAAAGCTTCTGCTACAGTTGGCCGATAGTAAAAAGTCATCGCAAAGCCTGTTGCTACTTGTACTAAAAATAATGTAAATGTAATCCCCCCAAAACAATAAAAAATATTTACGTGTGGCGGTACGTATTTACTGGAAATATCATCCGCAATTGCTTGGATTTCTAAACGTTCTTCAAACCAATCGTATACTTTACTCATTCTTATATTTTTTATACTTGGTTGCACAATTTACCTAAAAAATCTTCTTATAAAAATGTCTTTAAAAGATATCAGTTTAAATGGTTAGTCAATTTTGACTGTAGCCCCTGCTTCTTCTAATTTTTGTTTTGCTTCGGCGGCATCTTCTTTTGAAGCGGACTCATTTAATGTTTTCGGTAACCCAGTCGTAAGTTCTTTAGCTTCACGTAAACCTAAAGACGTTAAAGATCGGATTACTTTTAATACAGCTACACGTTTTTCATCAGGTACAGCTTCAATAATGATAGCAAAAGTTGTTTTTTCTTCGACTACTTCTTCACTTGACCCACCAGGAGTACCTGGAACAGCCATCATTACCCCCGAACTAACGGCAGCTGAAGTATCAACCCCAAATATTTCTTCAATTTCAGAAACAAGTTCAGCTGCTTCTAGTAAAGTTAAAGACTTTAATTTTTCAATAATTTCTGTTGTGTTTTGAGACATACTACATTTTTTCCTAATTTAATTAATATTTAAAATAACGAAGTTTTTGATTAAACTAATAAACTAAATTAGCTAGCTTAAACCCTAACTAAAATTTGTAATAATAAATCGTATCTATTAACGACAAAAAACTAACGCTTTGAAAATTGTGGTGCTTTACGGGCTTTTTTCAACCCATATTTTTTACGTTCTTTGATACGCGAGTCACGTGTTAATAAATTTTTTTCCCGTAAAACATCTTTATATGAATTTTCTAGTTTATATAAAGCGCGGGCAAGCCCTAATTGAATTGCCGATGTTTGTCCTGTGATTCCTCCACCTTTAACTTCAATGATTGTATCATAACTTGTTTGTAAATTAAAAAGCTGTAGTGGGGTTTGAATTGCTAATAATGAAGCCGGATTTTCTTGCAAATAATTCGATGCTCGTTTTTTATTAATCCAAATTTCACCACTACCTACTTGAAGATTAACTTTTGCGATCGAAGTTTTTCTCCGACCAATTCCTTGCACTGAGCGATAAATTTGATTCATTTCTTTGTACTAATTAATTAATTTGGTTCAGTTTTATTTCATACGTTTATCAAATTCGGTTTTACTTACTCTTTCTGGTAAAAAAAGACCTAATTTAAATAAACTCTTTTCAAGTTCTTCTAAAGATTTTTTTCCAAAATTTTTTAAAAGAAGTAATTCTTCGCGGGTATAACCCATTAAATCCCGAATTGTTTGTATATTTGCTCGTTTTAAACAAGTATACGGTCTTAATGATAACTCTAAGTTACCAATATCTAAATTTAAAACTGGAGGTTCCAATTTTTTATTTCGGATACTAGCTAAATTTAATTGGCGGTAATTTCCTTTGGATGTTGTTTGAATTAAACTTTCAAGCGTTTGAATTTTTTTTAAACTAATATAATCAGGCTGTAAAATTTTCAAATTTTTCAAAGGTTTGAAAATATCAATAAATGACTGGAGAGCTAATTTAATTGCATTAAATGGGTGAATTGTCCCATTCGTCCAAATTTCGAGAAAAATATATTCATAAATAAGCTCGGTATCGATTTCTTCATCTCGTTCAATTGTATAATTTACCCGGTTTATTGGCATAAAGGTTGCATCGATTGGCAAAATATTTGACTCACTCATTTTAGTTTCATCAATAAACTGCCTGGTTTGATTTGTTGCGCCAGCTTTCGGAAAAATTTTTTGGCAATATGTAACAAATTGACTTGCGCCAAGTTGAAGCCAATAATTTTTTCCGGGACAAATTAAAAATACTAATTTCAAATAACCCCCGGTACAAACCGTTGCAATATACTGATCTGGGTCGGTACATTTTAAAAATGGAGGTAATTGAATATCTTTGGCTGTTACTTTTGTTGGTCCTTGACAATTTAAATAAGCCAAATGGGGAGAATAGACTTGAAAAGCACTACCTAAAGGTATTTGTTTGATATTTAATAAAATATCCAAAACAGATTCCTTTACTCCTGGTAAAGAAGAATACTCATGAGAAACGCCTTTTATTTTAACAGCAACAACTGCAATCCCATCTAATTCTGTCAGCAAAGCACGACGTAAATTATTGGCAATTGTTAAAGTTTGTGTTTCTAAAAAAGGTCCAATTTTAAACCGAGCATACGTATTTTTCGGATCATTAACCGATGATTCAACACAAGTAAAAAAAAGTCTTGGCATAATATTTTGATTTTTTTTTGTAATAGAAACTGACTAAAGAAACTAAAAATGAAATTTTAATTTAGTTATTTTAAATTCGACGTTTTTTTGGTGAACGACATCCATTATGTGGAGTCGCAGTAATATCACGGACTAATGTCATGGTTAATCCAGCTTCATATAAACCACGGATAGCTGTTTCCCGCCCGGCCCCAGGTCCTTTTACCATAACGCGTGCTTCCCGCATACCATAATCTAATGAGTAACGAGCTGCCATTTCAGCCGCTGTTTTTGCAGCAAACGGTGTTCCTTTCCGTGCTCCTTTAAAACCACATGCGCCAGCCGAAGACCAACAAATTACTTCTCCCGTCTTATTTGTTACAGTAATAATGGTATTATTAAACGTTGCTTGAATATGGACAATACCTTTTGGAACTTTACGTTTTAATTTTCTGTTTGTTAATTTACGAATTTGTTTTGGCATATATATTTAGACTATTAATATAAACTTGAGAAACATTAACCTTGGCGTTGTTTATGTTTTGGGTTTACAGAACAAATTACTAATAGTTTTCCTTTACGTCGAACATAAGAGCAATTATCACAAATTTTTTTTACTGATGCACGAACTTTCATAATTTTGGTTATTTTTATTTTAAAAAATTATAAGTTACCTTGATTTTTTCGTAACCGGTAAACGATCCGACCCCTCGTTAAATCATACGGACTTAGTTCTATAACAACTTGATCTCCTAATAAAATACGAATCGAATTTTTTCTTATTTTTCCTGATACATGAGCTAATACCTGAAACCCATTTTCAAGCTTAACACGAAACATTCCGTTTGATAAGCATTGAGTAACCGCACCTTGTATTTCAATTAAATTTTGTTTCTCGTTATTCAATGGTTTTTTTATTTAACATTTTAGCAATAATATCAATTGTGCCACATACTCGATCTTCGGTAGCTCCTAAGGGTAAATCAACCATATTAATTTTTGTTTGAAGCACTTCGAGTGGCTGTTGATTTAAAATTTTTTCTTTAACTTCTTGACTCATTAATTCGGGGTCGGAAGGGTGTGAATTAAATGGGTCATTTGCTACTACTTCAATTTGGGGTAATAAATCTACTAAAGCACGTACTGTTGTTGATTTACCAGTTCCACGCTACATTTTCAGATAAAAGTTTTTAATTTTTACCTATATACTAAATATAACACAGAACCAACTAAATACAAAATATAAATGAATAATTCCTAATTTAATATTTAACCGTTAATAAAGAGTATTGCTTGTTTGGAGTGAATGTCGTTAAAATATTATTAGGTGTCGACACCTAACAAAATATTTAGTAAAATATTTTTTAAAATGTTTCTTGTATTATTATGTTTCAAATTCAAAATTTATCAATTATTTCTACACTACAACCATTATTTGATCTTTCAGAAGTTTCGGTAGGAAAACACTACTATTGGGATATCGGTGGATTTCAAGTCCATGGACAAGTTCTTTTAGTCTCATGGTTTGTTTTATCTTTAATTGCAATCATTTCTTTTTTAGGGAATAGTAAATTAGCAGCTATGCCAGAAGGGGTCCAAAATTTAACAGAGTATATTACGGAATTTATCCGTGATTTAGCAAAAACACAAATTGGTGAGGAAGAATACTTATCATGGGTTCCCTTCTTAGGAACAATTTTTTTATTTGTTTTTGTTTCTAATTGGTCAGGTGCATTAGTCCCCTGGCGTTTAATTGAAATTCCAAGTGGTGAATTAGCAGCCCCAACGAATGATATTAATACAACAGTAGCCTTAGCATTACTAACATCAATTGCCTATTTTTATGCCGGGATCAGTAAAAAAGGTCTTAATTATTTTAAACGTTATATTTCACCGGCTGTCTTTTTATTACCTATTAATGTTTTAGAAGATTTTACAAAACCTTTATCATTAAGTTTCCGTTTATTTGGAAATATTCTGGCGGACGAATTAGTTGTAGGTGTTTTAATCGCTTTAGTTCCTCTTGTTGTACCGATCCCAATTATGCTGTTAGGATTATTTACAAGTGCAATTCAAGCATTAGTATTTGCCACTTTAGCGGGGGCTTATATCGGTGAATCTTTAGAAGATCACCACTAATTTATAAGTCCCGTAAATTTTAGTTAAAAACAATTTTGGATACGTGGATGTATTTTAATAGTCATTTTTTCATTGGAGGAAACTATCATGAACCCACTTGTCGCTGCTGCTTCAGTTGTTGCTGCTGGTTTATCTGTTGGTCTTGCTGCTATTGGACCTGGTATGGGTCAAGGTACGGCAGCAGGATATGCTGTTGAAGGGATTGCAAGACAACCAGAAGCAGAAGGTAAAATCCGTGGTGCTTTATTATTAAGTTTTGCTTTCATGGAATCATTAACTATTTACGGGTTAGTTGTTGCTTTAGCATTATTATTTGCTAACCCATTTGCTGGTTAATCTTTGAGCTTATTTTTATCGAAATTAGTTTAGTTTTTTTTAATAGATCTAAATTTATATTTACATTGTGGAATTAAATTCATTTAAAAAAGTGAAGCAAACAGATTATTTATCTGTTTGCTTCCAATACATAATAGATTTTTTTATTCTTATAGATAAGCTCTGCTATAAACTTTAAAACAGTCTTACATAAAAGAATAACTTTTTATCCATTTTGTTAATATTCAGGTAAATTTGAAAAAATTATATAGACAAGTAAAGTTAATCTAAGTTTTGACCTATCTTGACTTAATAGAAAAAAGCATCCTTAAACCTTTAACTCGCGAGATAGACCACATTGAAACAAACAAATCTGTGACAATTTTTAATACACCTTTTATTTTTATAATTTTTCATAGCTTTTAATTATAGTATTATAAAAAACTAGAACCTATTTTAAAAACCCTGTCTAAAAACTTCACAGTAAAAAAATCCGCCGGTTTTAATCCTACGAAAGAATAAAATCTATTTTTTACATCAAATTTTCGATGTAAAAAGTTAACTATAATTATTGTCAAACCAACCTGTTTAAAATGAAATTTTCTATGACTATTTTAACTTTATTTTCTTCGCTCCCATTAGGAAATGAAGGATTTGGCTTTAATGGGAATATTTTAGAAACCAATATTATTAATTTATCTGTTGTTATTGGAGTTGTTGTTTCTTTAGGTGGTGATGCATTAAAAGCATTATTAGAAACACGTAAACAAACAATTCTCCAAAATTTTGAAGAAGCGAAATCACGTTCTGACGAAGCACGTGCTCGTTTACAACTAGCTTCTGAAGAAGTAGAGAAGTCAAAACAAAAAGCAATAGAAATTCAAGCTCAAACGGTAGACTTACTTGAAAAAGAAAAAGAATTATATTCACAACAACTTGATAGTGAAACAAAACGTTTGGCAACATTAAAACAAGAAACATTAATGTTTCAAGAACAAAAAGCTAAATTTGAAATTTCTTCACAAATCATCGCTTTAGCAGTAAATCAGGTTGAAGAGAAAATTAAAACTCGCTTAACAGCCCGTCTCCATGATTCGGTGAATAATTTTAACATTGTATTGCTTCGAAACATGGCAATTTAATACATTACATTAATTTTGAATTGAATAGAAATTTTTTTAAATATGGAGTAATTAAACAATGGTTAAAATTCGCCCTGATGAAATTAGTAGTATTATTCGTCAACAAATTGAACAATATAACCGTGATATTAAGGTTGTAAATGTGGGAACAGTATTCCAAGTTGGGGATGGGATTGCTAGAATTTATGGACTTGAAAAAGTAATGGCGGGGGAGCTTTTAGAATTTGAAGATGGAACAATTGGAATTGCTTTAAACTTAGAAGCAAAAAATGTTGGAGCTGTATTAATGGGAGAAGGTCTAACAGTTCAAGAAGGAAGTTCTGTGAAAGCAACTGGTAAAATTGCTCAAGTCCCGGTTGGTGAAGCATTTTTAGGTCGGATTGTTGATCCATTAGCTCGTCCAATTGACGGCAAAGGTGATATTAAAGCGGATGATACCCGTTTAATTGAAGCAAATGCTCCTGGAATTATTTCACGTCGTTCCGTTTATGAACCAATGCAAACCGGTCTTATTTCTGTTGATGCAATGATTCCTATTGGTCGAGGCCAACGAGAACTTATTATTGGGGACCGCCAAACAGGAAAAACAGCAATCGCGGTTGATACAATTTTAAATCAAAAAGGGAATGGTGTAGTCTGTGTTTATGTAGCAATTGGTCAAAAAGCCTCTTCAGTAGCACAAGTAGTTAATACATTAGATGAGCGTGGCTCGCTTGATTATTCAATTATTGTTGCAGCAACCGCTGATACACCTGCAACATTACAATATTTAGCTCCATATACTGGCGCAGCTTTAGCTGAATACTTTATGTATACAGGACGTCACACATTAGTTATTTACGATGATTTAACAAAGCAAGCGCAAGCCTACCGTGAAATGTCGTTATTACTCCGTCGTCCACCAGGTCGTGAGGCTTATCCAGGGGATGTTTTTTATCTTCACTCACGCCTATTAGAGCGCGCCGCAAAACTCAGTGATGACTTAGGGGAAGGAAGTATGACAGCTTTACCGATTGTTGAAACACAGGAAGGAGATGTATCTGCTTATATTCCAACAAATGTTATTTCAATTACTGATGGTCAAATTTTTTTATCAGCTGATATTTTTAATTCAGGAATTCGGCCAGCGATTAATGTAGGGATTTCGGTATCACGAGTAGGGTCAGCAGCCCAAGTAAAGGCAATGAAACAAGTTGCTGGAAAACTTAAACTAGAATTAGCACAGTTTGCTGAATTAGAAGCTTTTTCTCAATTTGCGTCAGATTTAGACCAAGCCACGCAAAACCAATTAGCAAGAGGGCAACGCTTAAGAGAACTTCTAAAACAAGCCCAAACAGCCCCATTATCAGTTGAAGAGCAAGTGGCAACAATTTATGCTGGAATTAATGGCTATGTGGACCAAATTCCAGTAGGACAGGTACGTTCGTTTTTATCAGGATTACGGAATTTCATGTCAACCATGAAACCTAATTTTGGGAAAGAAATTCGTGAAACAAAAGCCCTAAGTAAGGAAAATGAAGAATTATTAAAAGCTTCTATTCTGGAATATACTGAAGAATTTTTAGCAACGAATTAAATAAAACAAATTCAAAAATAATAATAATTCACTCTTATAATAAAAGTAACTACAAGAGAAAAATTTTTCTCTTGTAGTTACTTTTATTATAAGAGTGAATTAAAATAGCCCTAAAGTTAAAGAAATATCAATTGGTAAACAAGCACCAATTCCTAACCAAATTGAACTAAATGTACCAATTAAAAAAACAGTACTTGCTACTGGGCGACGGAATGGGTTTTGAAACTTATTAATTCCTTCAATAAATGGTACGGTTAATAATCCTGCTGGAACAGCAGCCATTAATAGAACACCTAATAATTTATTAGGTACAGTGCGAAGAATTTGAAACACCGGGTAAAAATACCATTCAGGTAAAATTTCTAGTGGTGTAGCAAATGGATTTGCTGGTTCACCAATTACAGCGGGATCTAACACAGCTAACCCGATGACACAAGCAAATGTTCCTAAAATTACAACTGGAAACATATATAATAAATCATTTGGCCAAGCTGGCTCACCATAATAATTGTGCCCCATGCCTTTTGCTAATTTAGCGCGTAAAATTGGATCTGATAAATCTGGTTTTTTTGTAACACCCATGTGGATACTCCTTTTGATTCAAAAATTTATTATTCGAAATAAGTTAAGTAAGATTTATTGTTAAAGTGGCCCTGAAATACCTTGTTTACGGATCATTAAAAAATGCATTAACATAAATACAGCAGTTAATAATGGTAAAACAAACGTATGTAAACTATAAAAGCGAGTTAATGTTGATTGACCAACACCAACACCACCACGTAATAATTCAACAAGGGCTGATCCAACAACTGGAATAGCATCTGGTACACCTGTTACGATCTTAACAGCCCAATAGCCTACTTGATCCCACGGTAATGAGTAACCTGTTACGCCAAATGATACAGTACATACCGCCATGATTACACCTGTTACCCATGTTAGTTCTCTTGGTTTTTTAAACCCACCTGTTAAATAAACCCGGAACACATGTAATAACATCATCAGAACCATCATACTAGCTGACCAACGATGAATTGAACGGATTAGCCAACCAAAATTTACTTCAGTCATGATATATTGAACCGAAGCAAAAGCTTCTGCTACAGTTGGCCGATAGTAAAAAGTCATCGCAAAGCCTGTTGCTACTTGTACTAAAAATAATGTAAATGTAATCCCCCCAAAACAATAAAAAATATTTACGTGTGGCGGTACGTATTTACTGGAAATATCATCCGCAATTGCTTGGATTTCTAAACGTTCTTCAAACCAATCGTATACTTTACTCATTCTTATATTTTTTATACTTGGTTGCACAATTTACCTAAAAAATCTTCTTATAAAAATGTCTTTAAAAGATATCAGTTTAAATGGTTAGTCAATTTTGACTGTAGCCCCTGCTTCTTCTAATTTTTGTTTTGCTTCGGCGGCATCTTCTTTTGAAGCGGACTCATTTAATGTTTTCGGTAACCCAGTCGTAAGTTCTTTAGCTTCACGTAAACCTAAAGACGTTAAAGATCGGATTACTTTTAATACAGCTACACGTTTTTCATCAGGTACAGCTTCAATAATGATAGCAAAAGTTGTTTTTTCTTCGACTACTTCTTCACTTGACCCACCAGGAGTACCTGGAACAGCCATCATTACCCCCGAACTAACGGCAGCTGAAGTATCAACCCCAAATATTTCTTCAATTTCAGAAACAAGTTCAGCTGCTTCTAGTAAAGTTAAAGACTTTAATTTTTCAATAATTTCTGTTGTGTTTTGAGACATACTACATTTTTTCCTAATTTAATTAATATTTAAAATAACGAAGTTTTTGATTAAACTAATAAACTAAATTAGCTAGCTTAAACCCTAACTAAAATTTGTAATAATAAATCGTATCTATTAACGACAAAAAACTAACGCTTTGAAAATTGTGGTGCTTTACGGGCTTTTTTCAACCCATATTTTTTACGTTCTTTGATACGCGAGTCACGTGTTAATAAATTTTTTTCCCGTAAAACATCTTTATATGAATTTTCTAGTTTATATAAAGCGCGGGCAAGCCCTAATTGAATTGCCGATGTTTGTCCTGTGATTCCTCCACCTTTAACTTCAATGATTGTATCATAACTTGTTTGTAAATTAAAAAGCTGTAGTGGGGTTTGAATTGCTAATAATGAAGCCGGATTTTCTTGCAAATAATTCGATGCTCGTTTTTTATTAATCCAAATTTCACCACTACCTACTTGAAGATTAACTTTTGCGATCGAAGTTTTTCTCCGACCAATTCCTTGCACTGAGCGATAAATTTGATTCATTTCTTTGTACTAATTAATTAATTTGGTTCAGTTTTATTTCATACGTTTATCAAATTCGGTTTTACTTACTCTTTCTGGTAAAAAAAGACCTAATTTAAATAAACTCTTTTCAAGTTCTTCTAAAGATTTTTTTCCAAAATTTTTTAAAAGAAGTAATTCTTCGCGGGTATAACCCATTAAATCCCGAATTGTTTGTATATTTGCTCGTTTTAAACAAGTATACGGTCTTAATGATAACTCTAAGTTACCAATATCTAAATTTAAAACTGGAGGTTCCAATTTTTTATTTCGGATACTAGCTAAATTTAATTGGCGGTAATTTCCTTTGGATGTTGTTTGAATTAAACTTTCAAGCGTTTGAATTTTTTTTAAACTAATATAATCAGGCTGTAAAATTTTCAAATTTTTCAAAGGTTTGAAAATATCAATAAATGACTGGAGAGCTAATTTAATTGCATTAAATGGGTGAATTGTCCCATTCGTCCAAATTTCGAGAAAAATATATTCATAAATAAGCTCGGTATCGATTTCTTCATCTCGTTCAATTGTATAATTTACCCGGTTTATTGGCATAAAGGTTGCATCGATTGGCAAAATATTTGACTCACTCATTTTAGTTTCATCAATAAACTGCCTGGTTTGATTTGTTGCGCCAGCTTTCGGAAAAATTTTTTGGCAATATGTAACAAATTGACTTGCGCCAAGTTGAAGCCAATAATTTTTTCCGGGACAAATTAAAAATACTAATTTCAAATAACCCCCGGTACAAACCGTTGCAATATACTGATCTGGGTCGGTACATTTTAAAAATGGAGGTAATTGAATATCTTTGGCTGTTACTTTTGTTGGTCCTTGACAATTTAAATAAGCCAAATGGGGAGAATAGACTTGAAAAGCACTACCTAAAGGTATTTGTTTGATATTTAATAAAATATCCAAAACAGATTCCTTTACTCCTGGTAAAGAAGAATACTCATGAGAAACGCCTTTATTTTAACAGCAACAACTGCAATCCCATCTAATTCTGTCAGCAAAGCACGACGTAAATTATTGGCAATTGTTAAAGTTTGTGTTTCTAAAAAAGGTCCAATTTTAAACCGAGCATACGTATTTTTCGGATCATTAACCGATGATTCAACACAAGTAAAAAAAAGTCTTGGCATAATATTTTGATTTTTTTTTGTAATAGAAACTGACTAAAGAAACTAAAAATGAAATTTTAATTTAGTTATTTTAAATTCGACGTTTTTTTGGTGAACGACATCCATTATGTGGAGTCGCAGTAATATCACGGACTAATGTCATGGTTAATCCAGCTTCATATAAACCACGGATAGCTGTTTCCCGCCCGGCCCTATATAGTTCTAATTCACTTGTAATACCGCTGGCGCGCCATAATTGAAAAAAACCAGATGTAATTTGAACACCTTGGAACCCTCCACCAACATCTCCATTCAAAATTTCTTGACCTACAATTGGCCAAACAACCTGGGCACTAGGTTTAATATGCGTTGGATCTGTTAGCCAAGCCTCATAATTTGAAAATCGTGCGCCATGAAAATACATACCACTTAACCAAATAAAAATAATACCTAATTGACCAAAATGGGCACTAAATACTTTTCGTGAAATATCTTCAAGATCTGTTGTATGACTATCAAAATCATGGGCATCCGCATGTAAATTCCAAATCCATGTTGTTGTTGTTGGACCTTTTGCTAATGTTCTTGAAAAATGACCAGGTTTTGCCCATTTCTCAAAACTTGTTTGTGTCGGATTTTGATCCACTACAATTTTCACCTTTTTTGCTTCACGCTCTGGTGGGCTAATTGTCATGTAATATCTCCTTTAGAAATAAAAAATTCATTTTAAAAACCTGAGAAATGCATATATCTATCTTGAATCAGTTTATTCTTATTGAATAAGAGGTTTCGTTTTAATACGAAAGCTTTTTCGTTAAATTGAATTGACAAATATTTAACCACAATTAAAAAGATAGTTTCTCATATATTATTTTTTCTTATGGAAAAAAGCGCTTAAAACGTTTTTGATTAATTCTCTAACTTTATTATTATTTTTACAAATATATTTGTAAAAATAATAATAAAGTTAGAGAATTACCTAAAAATATTTTTCAAGAATTTGTTGGATTTTTTCTCCTGAGTCAATCGTTTCTAATGGATCTTTACGTAATCGGTGTCGAAGACATAAAGGCATTATTCGAATTAAATCTTGTTCTTCGACAATTTCACGGCCTTCAAACGCACATAACGCTTTTGCCGCCCGATTTGTTACAAGATCTCCCCTCAAACCATCAATATCTAAGTCTGAGCAAATTGATGAAATAATAGAATAATAATCATCTACTAATTTGACTGATTTAACACGTTCACGAGCCTCAGCAATTCGTTTTGTTAATTCTTCTTGCTTCTCTTGATATAGTTTTCGAAAATCTTTGGGAGATTCATCAAACTCTAATCTTTGTAATACAATTGAAACACGTGTTTGATAATCTTTTACTGTTCGAATCTCTGCGTGCATTCCAAAACGATCAAGAAGTTGTGGCCTTAATTCGCCTTCTTCGGGATTTCCTGAACCAACTAGAATAAATCGGGCTGGGTGACTAATTGAAATACCTTCTCGTTCAACTGTATTCCATCCAGAAGCAGCAGAATCTAATAAAACATCAACAAGGTGATCATCTAATAAATTTACCTCATCAACATATAAAATTCCACGATTTGCTTTTGCCAATAAACCAGGTTCAAAAGCTTTGACACCTTCGGTTAATGCTTTTTCAATATCAATTGTGCCACATACTCGATCTTCGGTAGCTCCTAAGGGTAAATCAACCATATTAATTTTTGTTTGAAGCACTTCGAGTGGCTGTTGATTTAAAATTTTTTCTTTAACTTCTTGACTCATTAATTCGGGGTCGGAAGGGTGTGAATTAAATGGGTCATTTGCTACTACTTCAATTTGGGGTAATAAATCTACTAAAGCACGTACTGTTGTTGATTTACCAGTTCCACGATCACCCATAATCATAACACCACCAATTTTTGGGTCAATTACGTTTAAAATTAAAGCTAATTTCATTTCGTCTTGCCCAATAATCGCAGTAAACGGAAAAACAGGTCGGTCTGTTTCAAATACAATATTTTCACTCATATTTTAATTTAATTCTACATTTTCAGATAAAAGTTTTTAATTTTTACCTATATACTAAATATAACACAGAACCAACTAAATACAAAATATAAATGAATAATTCCTAATTTAATATTTAACCGTTAATAAAGAGTATTGCTTGTTTGGAGTGAATGTCGTTAAAATATTATTAGGTGTCGACACCTAACAAAATATTTAGTAAAATATTTTTTAAAATGTTTCTTGTATTATTATGTTTCAAATTCAAAATTTATCAATTATTTCTACACTACAACCATTATTTGATCTTTCAGAAGTTTCGGTAGGAAAACACTACTATTGGGATATCGGTGGATTTCAAGTCCATGGACAAGTTCTTTTAGTCTCATGGTTTGTTTTATCTTTAATTGCAATCATTTCTTTTTTAGGGAATAGTAAATTAGCAGCTATGCCAGAAGGGGTCCAAAATTTAACAGAGTATATTACGGAATTTATCCGTGATTTAGCAAAAACACAAATTGGTGAGGAAGAATACTTATCATGGGTTCCCTTCTTAGGAACAATTTTTTTATTTGTTTTTGTTTCTAATTGGTCAGGTGCATTAGTCCCCTGGCGTTTAATTGAAATTCCAAGTGGTGAATTAGCAGCCCCAACGAATGATATTAATACAACAGTAGCCTTAGCATTACTAACATCAATTGCCTATTTTTATGCCGGGATCAGTAAAAAAGGTCTTAATTATTTTAAACGTTATATTTCACCGGCTGTCTTTTTATTACCTATTAATGTTTTAGAAGATTTTACAAAACCTTTATCATTAAGTTTCCGTTTATTTGGAAATATTCTGGCGGACGAATTAGTTGTAGGTGTTTTAATCGCTTTAGTTCCTCTTGTTGTACCGATCCCAATTATGCTGTTAGGATTATTTACAAGTGCAATTCAAGCATTAGTATTTGCCACTTTAGCGGGGGCTTATATCGGTGAATCTTTAGAAGATCACCACTAATTTATAAGTCCCGTAAATTTTAGTTAAAAACAATTTTGGATACGTGGATGTATTTTAATAGTCATTTTTTCATTGGAGGAAACTATCATGAACCCACTTGTCGCTGCTGCTTCAGTTGTTGCTGCTGGTTTATCTGTTGGTCTTGCTGCTATTGGACCTGGTATGGGTCAAGGTACGGCAGCAGGATATGCTGTTGAAGGGATTGCAAGACAACCAGAAGCAGAAGGTAAAATCCGTGGTGCTTTATTATTAAGTTTTGCTTTCATGGAATCATTAACTATTTACGGGTTAGTTGTTGCTTTAGCATTATTATTTGCTAACCCATTTGCTGGTTAATCTTTGAGCTTATTTTTATCGAAATTAGTTTAGTTTTTTTTAATAGATCTAAATTTATATTTACATTGTGGAATTAAATTCATTTAAAAAAGTGAAGCAAACAGATTATTTATCTGTTTGCTTCCAATACATAATAGATTTTTTTATTCTTATAGATAAGCTCTGCTATAAACTTTAAAACAGTCTTACATAAAAGAATAACTTTTTATCCATTTTGTTAATATTCAGGTAAATTTGAAAAAATTATATAGACAAGTAAAGTTAATCTAAGTTTTGACCTATCTTGACTTAATAGAAAAAAGCATCCTTAAACCTTTAACTCGCGAGATAGACCACATTGAAACAAACAAATCTGTGACAATTTTTAATACACCTTTTATTTTTATAATTTTTCATAGCTTTTAATTATAGTATTATAAAAAACTAGAACCTATTTTAAAAACCCTGTCTAAAAACTTCACAGTAAAAAAATCCGCCGGTTTTAATCCTACGAAAGAATAAAATCTATTTTTTACATCAAATTTTCGATGTAAAAAGTTAACTATAATTATTGTCAAACCAACCTGTTTAAAATGAAATTTTCTATGACTATTTTAACTTTATTTTCTTCGCTCCCATTAGGAAATGAAGGATTTGGCTTTAATGGGAATATTTTAGAAACCAATATTATTAATTTATCTGTTGTTATTGGAGTTGTTGTTTCTTTAGGTGGTGATGCATTAAAAGCATTATTAGAAACACGTAAACAAACAATTCTCCAAAATTTTGAAGAAGCGAAATCACGTTCTGACGAAGCACGTGCTCGTTTACAACTAGCTTCTGAAGAAGTAGAGAAGTCAAAACAAAAAGCAATAGAAATTCAAGCTCAAACGGTAGACTTACTTGAAAAAGAAAAAGAATTATATTCACAACAACTTGATAGTGAAACAAAACGTTTGGCAACATTAAAACAAGAAACATTAATGTTTCAAGAACAAAAAGCTAAATTTGAAATTTCTTCACAAATCATCGCTTTAGCAGTAAATCAGGTTGAAGAGAAAATTAAAACTCGCTTAACAGCCCGTCTCCATGATTCGGTGAATAATTTTAACATTGTATTGCTTCGAAACATGGCAATTTAATACATTACATTAATTTTGAATTGAATAGAAATTTTTTTAAATATGGAGTAATTAAACAATGGTTAAAATTCGCCCTGATGAAATTAGTAGTATTATTCGTCAACAAATTGAACAATATAACCGTGATATTAAGGTTGTAAATGTGGGAACAGTATTCCAAGTTGGGGATGGGATTGCTAGAATTTATGGACTTGAAAAAGTAATGGCGGGGGAGCTTTTAGAATTTGAAGATGGAACAATTGGAATTGCTTTAAACTTAGAAGCAAAAAATGTTGGAGCTGTATTAATGGGAGAAGGTCTAACAGTTCAAGAAGGAAGTTCTGTGAAAGCAACTGGTAAAATTGCTCAAGTCCCGGTTGGTGAAGCATTTTTAGGTCGGATTGTTGATCCATTAGCTCGTCCAATTGACGGCAAAGGTGATATTAAAGCGGATGATACCCGTTTAATTGAAGCAAATGCTCCTGGAATTATTTCACGTCGTTCCGTTTATGAACCAATGCAAACCGGTCTTATTTCTGTTGATGCAATGATTCCTATTGGTCGAGGCCAACGAGAACTTATTATTGGGGACCGCCAAACAGGAAAAACAGCAATCGCGGTTGATACAATTTTAAATCAAAAAGGGAATGGTGTAGTCTGTGTTTATGTAGCAATTGGTCAAAAAGCCTCTTCAGTAGCACAAGTAGTTAATACATTAGATGAGCGTGGCTCGCTTGATTATTCAATTATTGTTGCAGCAACCGCTGATACACCTGCAACATTACAATATTTAGCTCCATATACTGGCGCAGCTTTAGCTGAATACTTTATGTATACAGGACGTCACACATTAGTTATTTACGATGATTTAACAAAGCAAGCGCAAGCCTACCGTGAAATGTCGTTATTACTCCGTCGTCCACCAGGTCGTGAGGCTTATCCAGGGGATGTTTTTTATCTTCACTCACGCCTATTAGAGCGCGCCGCAAAACTCAGTGATGACTTAGGGGAAGGAAGTATGACAGCTTTACCGATTGTTGAAACACAGGAAGGAGATGTATCTGCTTATATTCCAACAAATGTTATTTCAATTACTGATGGTCAAATTTTTTTATCAGCTGATATTTTTAATTCAGGAATTCGGCCAGCGATTAATGTAGGGATTTCGGTATCACGAGTAGGGTCAGCAGCCCAAGTAAAGGCAATGAAACAAGTTGCTGGAAAACTTAAACTAGAATTAGCACAGTTTGCTGAATTAGAAGCTTTTTCTCAATTTGCGTCAGATTTAGACCAAGCCACGCAAAACCAATTAGCAAGAGGGCAACGCTTAAGAGAACTTCTAAAACAAGCCCAAACAGCCCCATTATCAGTTGAAGAGCAAGTGGCAACAATTTATGCTGGAATTAATGGCTATGTGGACCAAATTCCAGTAGGACAGGTACGTTCGTTTTTATCAGGATTACGGAATTTCATGTCAACCATGAAACCTAATTTTGGGAAAGAAATTCGTGAAACAAAAGCCCTAAGTAAGGAAAATGAAGAATTATTAAAA
>JAPMLY010003615.1:0-16846 GCA_026401115.1 Tetraselmis chui | reverse complement strand
TTGGGGATGGCGAGGTTTCGTCAAATGCACATTCACGACGGAAGTTCTAGCCGATGTGTACCGACACGCAATTCACCTTAATGCTTGTTAATTAAGGCGTTGCAGTTGAGCCCCGAGTTCGCTGATATCGTTCGCAAGGGATACTCCCAATACGCGTTTTATGGGTATAAGGGTGAGTGGACGAAAGACAGTCGGATTGAAACCACAACTGCTGGGTACTTTTGGCGCCTCGATTGCACGTTTGTCCCGCGGAACTCCGAGCTCTGCCTGAGATTGATATCTGAGCTGCACGATAATCAGTTAGTTGGACACAAAGAAGTTGCTCGTACTCTTGCTAAAGCGCTCGACAGATTCTCGTGGAAACGAATTCGCTAAGATGTTACAGATTTTTGTGAACGCTACGTGGTGTGTCGACGAGCTCAGATTCAACCACATATGGCTGCGACTTTACATGTTCTACCCACACCGTGGCACATTGTTGGGCTTGACTACTAGACACACTTGCAAGTGAGCAATAGCTTTGACGGTGTGTTGATTATTGTGGTCGACCACATGACTCGGATGCCCATTTCCTATTGTGTACATAGAGCGTAACCGCAAGGGAAACCGCCGTTATGTTTTTACAACGAGTCTTCCGATTACATGGACTCCCTCGAGTATTGATTGGTGATCTCGACCATAAGTTCGTCAGTGGCTTTTGACATAAAACGCTTTCGAAACGCCTAGGAACGCGACTCAACATGTCTTCTAGTCGACACCCGGAGACCTATGGATGGGCTAACGGAGCGCGTCAACAACACGTTTCAGCAATTTTTGCGCTATTTTTTGTTGTCACGATGGATCGAATTGGACGGACGATTTGAATTTGCCTCGATTTGAATTTGCGGATCACGCTACTCGTGAGCTTGGAATTGAGGATACCCCTTTCGAGGCTAACTTTGGTTTCTCGATTGAGGTGCTTACTACTTGTTGTTCAACATGCGACCTCAAATTTCAGTTTCGCAAGACGCGTCAGAGCGGTTAAAATTGTTACAAGAGGTACATGCTGTGGTATGCATGGTGTTACGGATGCACAAAGATGATATGCAAGCTCGTTCGGAACCTTCGACAGCCCCACGCTTCGTTCGAGGAGACGAAGTGATATTTAGTTGAAAAAACCTTTTGCGAGGCCAGCCTAACCAGAAGGTGCGTGATCGACAATTGGGACCTTTTACTGTCGAGGAGCATATTGAGAAACAACATTATTACATATTAAAGTTGCAATCGATAGTTCGCTTACATCCAATGTTTTACGTCGACAATCTGAGGCCCTCCTGGACAATTTCTCTTCGGCTTGCTGTCTCACTGACTAATAAAGAAGCTGGCGATTATGAGATTGACGTTTCTCACATCTCCGATATGTGCACTTGTTAATCCATGAACACACGGAATGGCATGAAGGGGGTTAGAACCGCCGCTTCCCGGAACGGAGTTGTACGCCTTTTCCAAGTGCCGCCAAAAGTCGGTACCCGATAGGAACATATTGTGCATATGAACCCATCGCATCGCATCGTGAACACACTGCGACCACCTCTAGCAAACACCTATAGGTGGAGGGCCAAGACTCCCCCGGAGTCCAACGTCCAGATGTGTCCATTATCTTGTCCACCATAGGGATCTCACAGCACCCCTCCTTAATGGACATCATCCCATGAATTCCGGCCGGTGCCCTACTAAACCCCGCAGTAAACGCGGAGGGAGTTCATGGGATGATGTCCATTAAGGGGGAGTGTTGTGAGATCCCTATGGTGGACAAGATAATGGACACATCATATCAGCAGGTTATGGGCCCTCCGCGTTTACTGCGGGGTTTGCTAGGGCACCGGCCGGAATTCATGGGATGATGTCCATTATTAAGGGGGAGTGTTGTGAGATCCTTGTGGTGGACATGATAATGGACACATCTGTACGCTGGACTCCGGGGAGTCCTGGCCCTCCACCTATAGGTGTTCGCTATAGTTGTTCGCAGTGTGTGCACGATGCGATGCGATGGGTTCATATGCACAATATATTCCTATCGAGTAACGACTTTTGGCGGTACTTGGAAAAGGCGTACAACTCCGTTCGTGTGTTCATGGATTACAGGTTATGGGCCCTCACAACAGCATCACGTCGTTACTTGATTGACGAGGGAAACTTTTGCTCTTCATGACGTACTTCAACGATGACGACATTCCACATGTATGGAATTGGGTGAACGAAATACGCCATACAATGGCGTTACAAGATTTTATCGAAACGCCTCAATGGCACGCGTTTGCTCATGCTCATGCCTATATTGACTTCATGCACGCCTATCTAGCGCGCATTCAAGATCAATCAAGTCCCGGTGATTGTTTCGGTAAAGAAGCTAAGACCACCGCGGAGGTCAGACCCTCGGCTGGCCTCATCAATTTATCAAGAGGGGGAGGATACGAATGTGACGAGTACAATCATGTTACCGTGCATTACAAGATATTGTACAAATACTCGTAACTAATTCGATTCGTGCTTTTCCGTCGGAAGGACGTACCACGCGGTCACGTGGCTACTCTAATTTAGCGAGGGTAACATTTGTATTGCACTACCACTACCTCCCGGTACGTACATGCACGGACAATCAATATGACTAGCTACATTACGTGCTAGTTTGATTTCCCGAGACAAACGAGCCACCTCGCTAGGTTGTTCATACCGTTACGACAGCCCTACCACTTGGCACGAGGACCACGCGCGAGCATGTGCAAACTAGTACCTAGGCTAGAGCTATTAAAGCCAAGTGCAGTACAAAGCTAGGGATTAAGTGGATTTTGTCGATGTTGATGGTCATGATATTTTCAAACGTCGATGTCAATAGTATTGATATCTTGGATTGTCGATGGTGAGGGTGTTGATAGTTTGGGATGTTGACATCGATGGCAATTCAAGCCGATATAATCGCCGATCTATGGATATTTGGGACGATATATCGATACACCATGCTATGATAATCAATACTTTCCAATTGTTTTGATAACTGATGGCATTGATACTACCACTATTGCCATCGTGTCGATGTCGATGTCGCAACCTATCACATCGATGGCACCATCAACGGGTGATGACGATGATACTATCGACGGTGTATCGGTGTATGATTCCTAGCCTTAGTGCATTAGAGGGAAGTGACATGACCTTTTAACAATTCCTTTGTTCGATTACAATCCAATGTTAAAACATTGAACGTCAGATAGATTTCACCTCTCTCAATATGCACCTCCACTTGCTGCAACAATGTCTTCAATTACCTTTGAGAAGGCAAAGTACCACATAAACCTCATCGGAAAATCAGAGCGTCGTTTGGCATGTTAGATAAACCGTGCGTACTATACGTACCGGAAGGCACTTGTAGTATAGTACGTTGAAATGTCCTCGAGTTGATGTAGTGCCGACGTAACCGCAAGTACGTCCTTCCTTCCGATGGAAAAGTACAAATCAAAGTAGTGACAAGTACATTCCAATGTCATGTAGTAATGTAGTTACTCGTCGCAAGACGCCCCGCTTATGAATCTTGAGACAGCCACGAGCCAGCCGGCAACGAGCCTCATGTACAAGCGGCGGTTGATTACGAATTGCTAACGGCCCTACCGTTAAGGAGGCGGCAAGCACGCTGAAATTTCAAGAAGGGACAACTAGACTACGTAATCAAAACTAGTGCAATGGAGGAGGGGGACAAAGCCTTTTTCTTTTTCAGCCTTATTTTAGAAACATCTCTCCTCTAACATATGCTTGATTGATTGATTGATTGATTTGCGTTTCCATGCGATTGTCGCAACCAACCTCTTAGTGGTTGGTTGTGCATGGAAAATCTCTCATGGGAAGCGTTCAATGAATGAACATTGCACGTAGTTCTGTAAGCAAACTATAGTGGAGCAGTCAGAAAGAAGACCCTACCGTCCCTAAAGACAGTAAAACGATCCAAAGTACTACCTAAGTAATATTGACCCCAAAAAATATATAGGGGATGGGTCGGTAGCTCGGATGAGCAACACCGACCGTCTTCGCTCCGGGCTTGGGCACCCTATGAGTGATAGACTGGTGACCACAGGGCCCGTCAGACGACGGGCACCGATCACCTCTCCCCACACGAGCCTAGCTCACCCAAGTAAGTGGATCCGTAGGCATACCAGACGGTACACACTCCAATGCGCAGCTTTCACAATTTTGAATTATGTTCACAAGACGGATTCAGCGCCGCCCGCTTCACGTCCTCCTCGCGTACTACGCTCACTACTACGCCAACCCTATGAGTCCTATAGATTACAAAAAAAACCTCCCCACGGAACCGGCGCACCACCACGCGCCCTTCCGAGCGTCCGGACGTCCACACCCGACGCCCGCAACAACCAAACCCATGTCCCATCAGGCCTGGTCGTATGCCGCCAACACACGTTGACCACCTCTTCCCCGCAGTCCACACAAACCCACGACATCCAGAACACTATCACTGATATCCAAATACCGAACACCATAAATCAGCCTTTTAACCTCACAGATTCTCACAAACATGTCCTCCTCAAGGACCGCCCGACGCCCCTCTTCGCGGACGTCCACATCGGCCCCAAACACCGCCTGGTGGGCCACCCACTAGCACCCTTCCTAACGGCCCCACAGCACGCGAATGCCGAACAAGGCCGGGGCACGCCCTTGGAACCCACACCGGGCACAAGGCTTCAGGCACAATTGGTCCTCACTGCTCCGCCGAATACTCCCGACCTCGGATAGGCCGTTGACCTATCTGCTCGCCTGATCGACTCCTACCTCCTAACTGGCCAATACTCCACCGCCCCCTTGACCTTACCAGCTTCTGGCTCCACGGCGTGTTCCTACCGGACACACTATCCTCATCCCTAATGCTCATCTCAGCATGCTCACTTGCTCGGCGCTGGCTCCTCGAAAAAGTCCACTCCTTAACCGATATTCCGGCTCGCGCGAGAAATATAATCGGTCGGGAACTCGCCCATCGTGCTCGCTGGACGGCCTCAGTCGCCCGCACCCCACACCCCGCCATGCCCCAACAACTCGATCATACTCCCCTGCCTATCGAACTCTCACATGGACACCAGGAGGTCCGACTGGACATACCCACCTTCTGCACTGCGGTTGGCCTGCTATTCCAGTTAGCTTCACGCCAACGTGAACTCCCGTCGGGAGGTCCCGTACCTCCCAGCGCCGCCTCAAACCCTCGCCTAGCGACCACATTGAGACAACAGGAAATTCAGATTCTCCGCGGAGTCACCGTCCCCGCAATACCAGGCCGCGTGAAAATCAGCTCCCCCCTGTTCACTCATCTCTCCGGCCCAGACGTCGTTCCCCTATTACAGGCCCTCCTACTCGATCGACTCGCTACAAAACTCACCGACGCCTGGAGCGCCAGCGCCACCACCCCGACCCCACGTATGGAGGACCTCCCGGAACCAACCGAGCTCCTCCTCTAGATCGCGGACGCCCTTCAACCCACACGGGAGCCCATCCAGGTCGAGCACGACCCCCCCTCCTTCTGGATGAATATCCTCCACCCCTCCCGTAACCCGGTTCTTTCACAATCAGGCCTTGTACATTTTCACATTACCCTACATAATGCTATTCACACAGTACCCCCCATCCCCCATAACTACACAATCACCATCACACCCCCCTCTCACATGCCATGTCCTAGGCACCTCCTGGGGTGACACCTGCCTTACCAGTGTCCTCATCCAATCCCCCCACCCCCTTCCCTTCCCATGCCCCATGCCTAACGGCTCCACCCCTCCCTCACACAGGCTATACACCCTCCTCCACCAAACCGCTTCAGAATATGCACACACCCACACTCACTCCCACCGACCCTCATCCCCCACATTCGATATCACTCACCACACCTCCCTCAAAAAATTCTTGACGGCTCATACTTCCGCTCCCACCCCTCCCCCTCCCCCCACATTGCCACCAACATCCAAATCTCCCTCACCAACACCATGTATTGCATCCTCATATCCACCAACGGCACCGCCACCATCCCTCTTCCCCGCACCTACATTCACCGTGGCACCCTCACTCACACCACTTGCTCTCTCTACATCACACCCCACCACTACTCCACCTTCAATAGGTCCCGCATCACGGACCCAATATTCACCACCACCCCATCCCTCCCTCAGCTCACCCTCACAAAAAACAAATCCCTCCTTCGCAACCCTCCATCTCTTCTACTCGAATGGACTGGACACCTGCAAGCCTCCAACACCTACAAGACCTGGCGACAGGAGCCCGCCGATGGCTCCCTGCTGGACACCCCTGACGATGCCCCCCTCGACCTTGACTCCCTCCCCGACATTCAATTGGCCCCCTCCCATCCCCCCCCCTCTCTCGCACCCATAACAAGCGCTCATCCAGAAAACATCGCTCCCCCTCTCCCTCCCCGACTCCAAACCCTCCACTCTCACAGCGTGCTGACCTTCCCGCCTTTACACAGGCCTCCCCTCCACCCCTAACCCCCCTTTCCACCATCCCCGAAGACACACTTGACCACATGGACTCCTCCTCCACCCCCCTCACCCAACCCACCACCGCCTCCTCCCACCCGGCCCCGGACCTCAACCCCCCACCCCCTCCTCCCTCACCCCTACACACAACCTCCACACCTGCCATGACACCTCCCCCCGTCAACCCCTCCCACCCTCCCCTCCCCCCGCCGACCCCATGGCCTCTTACCCAACGGCCCGTCCACCAACCGACCCCGCCCTAAAACCCGCCCCCCCCATCAGGCGTCACCAAAAACACACGCCCTACCCTCAGGAAGACACAACCTTCACCTCCCCACCGCTGCTCCCCCCACACCCTCCCATCACCCAAACACCTATCACCCACCTCCTCACCCCAACACACCCCCACCCCCGACCGCACCCTGACCCTTGCTCCCCCACTCACCAACCACCCCTCCCACCTTCCTCTGCCTACCTCGTCCCCTGCTACCTCGGACTTCGAACTTGAAGAACTCCCGGACGAAGACCTAGTAACAGCGGACCCCAACGCGGAGCACCTCCCCTCCGCTGGACCTCCCGTCCCCCCATCTGACTTCCCCTCGGCCGCTAGGGCCAACCACTGTCCCCAACTCCACCACAGACGGGCCACCCGGCCCGGAGGTTCGGACCCATACCACCCTCCCCCAACCTTCCTACGGCATACGTTCTCATCTTGCAACCAACCCTCCCATGACCTCCCTTCCGTCACACTTCAAACCCGACACCTGCACCATTAAACTACACAATTACCTGTTAGACCTTAACCTCATCGACGGGCTTCCCACCCCTATCGGCCGCCTCGATTCCTTAGCGGTTCTCTCCTTCCAATGGGGTCATTACCAGGACCTCTCCAATCTCTACTGCATTGCTACCTCACTCGCCAAACTCCACTCTACCACCCACGACACCTTCACTATCATTACTAACACCGAGGTCGATAACTTTCACAATCATCACCTATAATAACCCAGCCAGTGGACCAACCTCTCTAACAGAGGCGTCCCCCTACGCCCGGGCACACCCCACAACCCCCTCATAGTTTTAACCTGGCAACATTTCCACTTCGGTCTCCTCCACCTTAAACACACCTCAGCCACATGGGTGGACTCCCTCCACCGCCCTCCGCCACCATCCCTACTTACTCGCTCACTCTCACTCCTAGCCGCCTGGAATTCTTCTCCCCCCCCAAATCACTACACCTCGACTCCTCAACCCTCCCCGACAACACGACTCGTCTCACGCATGGTCATGTGGAACCCACGTCCTCCTCCACACCTACTTTATCCTCACGGCACCTGCCGACCACGCTTACAACGCCCCCTCCTTTGACCCCCGACACACTGTCTACTCCCTACACACACTACTGTGGCACCACATCCTCCGCTACTCCCCCCTCCCGGTCGGACGCTCCCAACTTCTCAGCGCCCTCCATACACATCAACCTCCCACCCCCCCTACACCACCCCCTCCTCCAACCCCCCCATCATCCTCCCCCCCTCCTCATACCCTGCCCCCCTCCCCCTCCTCCCTTCCCTCTCTCCCCAACAACCGTCCCCAAACCGCCATCCCGAACCCCCCCCCCCCCCCTCCCTCCCTTCCCCCACCCTCCCACACCGCCGCGAAACCTGCTCTCCCGAAGACCCTCCCAAACCCATCAGCTCCCACCCCACACCCATCCTCCCTCACCATCTTCCACAACCCCTACACCTCATCACCCTCAACACCAGGGGCCTCCACACTTCCATCATGGACGTCGAACATCTCGCCACCATCCACCGCCCTGACATCCTCGTCCTCACCGAAACCAGTCACGCCACCCACAAATCTAGGTGGCGTATTGCCCTCCCCCAATACCTCCTCAAACGCTCTCGACCCTACTACTCACCTTTGCCCCTACCCAACGCAGGGGTTCTCTTCGCGGTCCGCAGGGCGTCTTTTCAGTCCGCCAAGGCCCTGACCCCACCTCCTCACCTCATACCACATATCGCCGGCCTCAAACGTGTCCCTCACTCAGGCACCCCCTACCTCCTCCTCGGAACCTACATGTCGCAGCTCCACAGCACCCCACCGACCCGCTTGTACGCCGAGGTCGTAGCTTGGGGCCTCCGCTTAACGGATCCCTATCCGAACCACCGTGTCATCTGGGGAGGCGACTTCCAGACGACCACCACACAAGGTAAAGGCAACCCCGCCCTCACCTCCTTACTAGACTCTCACCTCCGCCCACTCCACCCTCCTCTCCCAACCTTCCCCCGTAGCGGAGGAAGCCTTGACCACTGGCTCACCCCTCCTCCCTCCCCCCTCGGACTCAACCCACCCACATGCTCGGTCTTTACCTCACCCTCACACTTTACAGACCACTCGGCGATCCACCTAGTGATTCCTGCCCCCTCCTCCTTAATCGCCCACCCCCCCTCGGCCCAAAACTTACCTCACACACACCATACCACCCGCAAACTCACCGTCAAACTTCCACTACAACCGCACCACATCCTAACCTACCAAAATAGCGCACCCTCACTTATCACCCAAACAGCCTCCCTCCACGCAGAAATTATTAATACACCCCCCTCCACGGCCTCTCCTGACACCCTCGACACCCTCGCCTCGAAATTCACAACACTACTTTCCCGCCATATGGACCACGCGGCCACCATCTGGCCCCTCCTTCATCCGATGAGACCCCGCCCAACATCCTCGTCCCTCAACCCCTCCTGGCTAAATAAAAAAACACGCAACCTCATACGAAAACTTCGCAGATGTAGCAAACTCAAAGGCCTCCTACCCCTCGCCCAAACCCTCCTCAATACCACCGACTATCTCTCCCCTGCCGACATCCACAACCACTGCCAGGCTCGCATACGTCACCTGCTCCGAACAACCACCACAGACACCCTGAAGAAAATCAAAACCCGCGCCAATACTACCTACGACGCCAACCCTAATTCCTCCCACCGCCGCTTGAAAATTAAATGCGGCCTCCTCCCCGCGACCAACGCAACCTCGACTCTCCACCGCATTACCAAACCCGGTAATACCACTGCCACCTCCCCCGCCGCAGTCCTAGACGCGGTTCACACACAATTCACCACCGAACTCAATCGCGCCACCCCACCCAACCTACCCGTACCCCGGGTTGTCCTGGGAACACCCGGACAACCCGAAAACTTTACCATCGAACCCCGCGGAGACCCCTCTCTCACTCTTGCCGACATGATTACACGAGATACATTCGATAAGACCCTCAACTCGCTAGGCACGGGCAAAGTCCCCGGCCCCGACGGTATCCCCAATGAAATTCTGAAGTTCCTACCCCCGGAGACCCGCTCAGCCCTCTTCTCTCTCCTATCCCTCCTCGCCCGCAATTCCTAGACACCCCCCGACTGGTGCCACAGCACAACTTGCCTACTACACAAAAAGGTGACCCCACCCTCCTTGACAACTACCGCCCCATCGCCCTCATGAATAACCTCCTCAAGCTATGGACCGCACTACTCAAAGACGCAGGCATAGCTTTGCTCATAGACGCAGGCATAGGGTTGTCCGGGTGTTCCTAGGGGGTACGGGTAGGTTGGGTGGGGTGGCGCGATTGAGTTCGGTGGTGAAGTGTGTGTGAACCGCGTCTAGGATTGCGGCGGGGGAGGTGGCAGTGGTATTATCGGCATGTGAAATACGCCGAAACCCACAGCATCCTCAGCGACCAACAAGACGGCTTCCGACAACACCGCAGCATCCACGACGCCCTCTCCTCACTCATCAAGACGATGGAGGACGCGAAACACCACAGTAAATACATCTACGTCATGTACGCGGACTTCAAAGGCGCCTTCAACGCAGCAGACCACCGCATTATGTTCAAACACATGAGACAACTCGGTATGCCCTCCACCTTTGTAGATACATGCGAACACCTCTACGGGGTCTCATCCACAGACTACATTACCCCATATGGCCCCACCCCCTCCATCGACATAAATCGGGGTACCCTACAGGGCGACACCCTCTCCCCCTTCCTATTTACCCTCTTCCTTGAACCCTTTCTCCGCGGGCTCACCGTGGGCAGCCGGGGCTATCGCCCAGGCCCCCCCACCACTAACGTAGACCCCACAGAACCCGCGGCCACGTACCCCGGCCACGGATTCGCCGACGACCTCAGCCTCGCCACGGGCTCGACCCCCAACATGGCCATCCAACTCAGGAAACTCTCCCTCTTCAGCGCCTACACAGGCATGACAGTCAACATTCGCAAATGCGGCATTACTTGAGCCCTCTCGCGTACAGGCAACGCCCTATCCACTGCCAACATAACACTCCTCGCATCTCGCCTCCAATCACATTTCGTCACCATAAACTCCACCCCGGCCCCCATTCCCTACATAGGCCCATCAGACACATACCGCGTCCTCGGGGTTGAGCTTAACACCTCCCTCAACTTCTCCAAACATTGGCACGAACTAAAACGCACCACAGCTTCCCTTGTCACTGCCCTTTCCACCTCCCCGCTAACGCAATCCCGCAGAATGAGGATCATCCGTGGACTCTTCATCGGCAAACACTTCACCCTCCAGCTCGGCCTCTTCACCGACTCCCAACTCGATACTCTCGAAGGGCAAATATGCCGCGCACTCCGCTCCGCCGTCTCCTCGGTACGCAACCTTCCCCGCACCGCCCTCCACCGGCCCACTTCCGACCTCGGTTACGGTCTCCCCTCCCTTAAAGCCCACGCCGCACAACTCACAGTCTGCCACCTACACAAACTCGTGAACTCCCCAGGTTATAGAGGCCACATGGCCCGAGCACACGTACGCACCATATCCACAACCTACTCCCACTGGCCCTATTGTGAGATCCCCGTGGTGGGCACGATAATGGACACATCCGTACGTTGTACTCCGGGGGAGTCTTGGCCCCTCTATCTTGCCAATAGTGGATGTACTGCGGGAGCCCGTTGCTCGGGCAGTACGGGGGTATATATATGTGATATATTCCCAATGGGTACCGACTTTTAGGCGCGGTACTTGGTTACGGCGTTCGACTCCGGACACGGAGGTGCCGGGTTCGATTCCCGGTGATGGCATTTCCGTGTAATCCTTTGACAGGTTATGGGCCCTCCGCGAATGGCGCGGGTTTGTAGGGTTTGACCGGAGTCGATGGGATGGTGTCCATTAGGGGGAGTGTTGTGAGATCCCCATGGTGGGCACGATAATGGACACATCCGTACGTTGTACTCCGGGGGAGTCTTGGCCCTTCTATCTTGCCAATAGTGGATGTACTGTGGGAGCCCGTTGCTCGGGCAGTACGGGGGTATATATATGTGATATATTTCCAATGGGTACCGACTTTTAGGCGCGGTACTTGGTTACGGCGTTCGACTCCGGACACGGAGGTGCCGGGTTCGATTCCCGGTGATGGCATTTCCGTGTAATCCTTTGACAGGCCCACCGAATCCATCATGTCAGGCGGTGTCTCCCCATCCACACTACGAAGCCTCGTACGTGCCCAGCGCGACGCTCGCACCATATTTCACAACATCCCACCACTCTCCCTCACTAGCCCTATTGCTTCCACAATCCGCAATCACTTCACCCTGCAAGACAACACCCTCCTCGCCTCCCTCAGAAACAGAGCCACACACATCACTGACTTCCACACATACAAACAGGCATGCTGCGAATTCTCCCCCCGCAAAACACACGTTTCCCTCGTCCCCCGTCTCATTCCCCTCTAGAAAAATTATATCACTACGTGGCCACAAGTCCTCCTCCGAGCCACATCGTCCTCCTTCATCCTCAAATCTTGCAAAACCGTCTCCACCCTCACGGGATCCTCCACCCCAATCTCAGTCCCCATCCGTCTTCTCGCCGCAATCCTCACCGAACCCACCAATACCATCCATAACCACCTCTCCATCACACAACTCAACCCCAAGCAAACATCCCCCCCCCACCACCGTCCACCCCTCATGGACTCCCCTTCTCTCCCCACACCTCCCCCGCTCACTCCTCACCCTCTCGTCCGGCATCCTCAACCCCCACAACAACCCATCCCCCCCCCACGACAACGGCCACACACATCGACACGGAATACCTCACCCCCTCAGTCCACCACTACCCTCCATGCGACGTTACGCGCATCATCTCCAAACACAAGGACACAGAATACGGCCAAACACAGTACATGGTTGAATGGGCCCCGGAACACCTCTCGGAATGGGACATCCAACTCCAACTCGACGACGGCTTCCGACTCGCCTCCTCCACCCCCACCTCGGTATGCCTTCCCCCCCCCCCTCCCCAGCCGAATGCTCCACATGCCACGAAGCACTGCACACAAAACCCACCTCCACTTGCTGCACGTGCCCGCACTTTGCCATACATTCCCAATGCCGCCCCGCCCAAGGTCCAGCCACATGGCAGTGCGATTGGTGTGCTTGCGGACAACAACACGACCTCACCCGCCTCCACGAGGTCCAATGGGCCCCATGCCTACAACTCCACGACACCATCATAGAGACCCCCTCCGGCCCCACCGCCCTCATCGCATTCAACTCCGGCTTTGTCCCCTCCACCACACCCATTCTGCCAGAATCCGGACCCCCCCCATGGTCACACCCTCTAATCACATTCAACCACGACCCCATCAACCCCGACCTCGACATGCTCCCTACCGGTAAATTTGCCATCCACGCACACCCCTCACTCCACGACACCACCGTCTTTTGCACTCCCGCCGGCCGTGCGGTCACCACCCTTAGCGGCCCCCGAGTCCGACACCTATTCCAACTCTCCCGCCCCGACCTCTCGCAGCACACGTTCGACGAGGAGGTCTACCACCTCCTCACTCGCCTAGATTCCCGCTCAGAAATCCACTCACCCACACCCGCCACCACCACCCGCAATAGATGGGCCACCAGAGAAGACCTACTCACAGCTCTCCGTCACACATTCCGCATCCATACAGAACTCTACTCCGACCCCCTCAATAAGTCCCTCCACTCCACCACATACCACTCACTATACCCCGAAGACACCGTCTTCTCATCTAGTGGCAGCAACGCCCCACACACATGGCAAGGCAACCAATATCGCCAACCCCGAATACGACCACGAATGCATGCGCCGCGCCATGGAACACGCTATCACCATAGCACACCTCACAGTCTCTCACACACCCATCGCAACCATCCTCATACTCCCCCGTTGGGAACACACAACCCTACCGCCACTCCAAATACATCGACTCCCCATACACACACCACCTCTAAACCCTCCCCAATGACGCCAATACCTTCCTACCCCCCGACCAACACACTGGCAACCCCACCCCCACCCCATTCGGCACACGCTGGAAGGTGGACATCTACCTCGTCGCAACCCCCCTCGCACTCTCCACCCTCCCATCACACGCAGCCATGACCGGACTTCATAACACGCTAGAATCTATCTACGACACTCACCTCCCCATCCCCACCGTCATCATCCCTCCCCCCCACCTCACCCGACTCCTACTCACCCCATTCGGCAGGCAATATACCACCTCCCCCCGCACCCGACACACCCCATCACATACCCCCAACCGGAACGAATGCAACTAACATACCCCCCCTACCAGAGGCACTCTTGCTTGGAACTGGCATCACTTTGTCTACACAGACGGCTCGAAAAAAGGAGGCTCAACCCCATTCGGAGCAGCAGCCACACACCCCGCCTCGGACACCAAAATCAAAATCATGGTGACCTCTACCCCTCCCTCGCACACAACAAATCGAGCAGAACTAGCCGGTATAGATATAGGGCTCCAACTCGGCCGTACCCACCTCCTTACAGACAGTGCGTGCTCCCTCCGCCTCATACAAGGATACTTAAACTGTCCAACCGCTTACAGACACAACATTCACCGCGACACCCTCCACTCCATCACACACACCCTCAAAACCCGCTGCGACGCAGGCATCCGCACACACCTAGGAAAAATAAAAGCACACAACCAATCCCTCGGCAACGACCTCGCAGACGCACTCGCTAACCAAGTCGCGGACGGACACCCACCCGACACCACATACGCCACAGGCTCAGAGGTCGCGATAGGTCAATGGACTTGGCCTTACGCCCTCATCCCACAACCCCAAGGGGAACCCATACCCTACAAATACACCAACCTCAAAGCTGACGCACACACCCACAGCACCAGACACACACACACACACACACACACACACACACATACACACACACACACACACACACACACACACACACACACACACACACACACACACACACACACACACACACACACACACACACACACACACACACACACACACACACACACACACACACACACACACCTCTCGCAAACAACAAAACACGAAGCCCTCCTCGCCCGAGCAGCGGCGGACGGAGCCGACTTCTCTTTCCACAAAAAGCACTCATCCCTCACAAATATTCAGTTCACACACAAGCAAGAATTCATGTGGGGCGTCCACAACACCCACCTTCTTACTCACAACCCTACTCTGCGTTGCCCCTTATGCGGCCAATTCGCTAGCAACGGCCACATGGCCGGTAACTGCCCCACAATGTCTGGCCCTAGACATGACCGACACAAAAGCGCGCTGCACCTCCTACTATCCCTCTTGGAACGCCACAACGGAGGACGCTGGGACACCATCACTGCAGACTTCGGTAACAAACCCATTAAATCATTTGCCTCCCCACTCCTGCCCCCACTCCGCTCGACTGTCACCCGCCTCACCCCACCCACATGCCCACCCGCCTTGTTGCCGCTGACGAAGGTCTCTCGCCCGACTCCCTAACCTCGTGTCCCGCCGTCCTCCCGCCTGAGATTCTCCCCCCCGCGCTACGACCCCCCGCACACAAACCCGACTTTATCCGCCTCCTCGAACCTCGCTTCGTCGGTCACTCAAACGGCCGCCGCCGTTACGCAACCATCAAAAAGATTCAAATAGGGGAATGGAAGTACTGCACGGACAATAACCTCTCCCAAACAGCTCACCTCATACGTGCCAAATACACTCCCCTTGCAAAAGCCATCCGCAACCACTGGCCAGGCACAGTGGTCGACATCCTTCCCATCGTTATGAGCCGCACAGGCACACCGCACTCCTCCACCATCACGAGTCTGACCTCCCTCCTCACCGCCCGCACATACTCTCCTGACAAACTCATCTCCAAAGCACGCCTCGACACGTCTCGCATAATTGCACAACTACACACGCATAATGTCCAATGGCTGCATCATCTCCTCCTCATATACCGCATCAAATCCCGCACGACCTCCCGCCGCACCTCTGCACATCGCCCCTTCGCACACCCCTAAATGCACACCGCCTCACCTCGTCTTGCACAACTCCCCGGGGGGGAGTAAAACCCCCGAACATCCCTGGAGAGGTTGGATCTAGGTGGTTAACGGTCTAGCCCTGACTTGTAAGTTCCGTGTATGGCATAGTTGGGAGGGCCCAGAGACAGCAGTCGGCGCATACGGCTTTTGGTGTAAAACCGGCGCATACGGTACATGTTGTAAACAATTTCAATTTCAATTTCAATTGGAGCAGTCGCTATGCGGCGTTGAGAGAGAGAGAGAGAGAGAGAGAGAGACACAGAGAGAGAGAGAGAGAGAGAGAGAGAGAGAGAGAGAGAGAGAGAGAGAGAGAGAGAGAGTGAGAGAGAACGAGAGAGAGAACGAGAGAGAGAAAGAGAGGGGGTGTGAGTGAGAGGGGGGAGAGAGAGAGAAAAGGAGAGGGGAGGGAGAGGGAGAGAGAAAGGAAGGAAGGAAAGGGAAGAGATAGAGAGAGAGAGAGAGAGAGAGAGAGAAGATAGATGGAGAGAGAGAGAGAGAGAGAGAGAGAGAGAGAGAGAGAGAGAGAGAGAGAGAGAGAGAGAGAGAGAGAGAGAGAGAGAGAGAGAGAGAGAGAGAGAGAGAGAGAGAGAGAGAGAGAGAGAGTGAGGAGAGAGGGAGAGGGAGAGGGTGAGGAGAGGGTGAGGGTGAGGGTGAGGGTGAGGGTGAGGGAGAGGGAGAGGGAGAGGGAGAGGGAGAGGGAGAGGGAGAGGGAGAGGGGGAGAGGGAGAGGAGAGAGAGAGAGACGAGAGAGAGAGAGAGAGAGAGAGAGAGAGAGAGAGAGAGAGAGAGAGAGAGAGAGAGAGAGGGAGGGAGAGAGAGAGAGAGAGAGGGAGAGGGAGAGAGGGAGTGGGGAGAGGGTGAGGAGAGGGAGAGATAGACATAGAGAGATGCCGCGTCGGTTTCTTTGCTATGAAGCTATC
>JAPMLY010003614.1:0-13313 GCA_026401115.1 Tetraselmis chui | reverse complement strand
GCAGTGGAATCGAGGGATGGGAGGTTTTACGTACGTGAACTTTCTTTTAGATGATTCCATACTGAACTGGCTCGGTGGCTATGAAGGTCAGCATTTCGGTTGTGTGTGTGTGTGTGTGTGTGTGTGTGTGTGTGTGTGTGTGTGTGTGTGTGTGTGTGTGTGTGTGTGTGTGTGAGTGTGTGTGTGTGTGTGTGAGTGTGTGTGTGTGTGTGTGTGTGTGTGTGTGCGTGTGTGTGTGTGTGTGTGTGTGTGTTAGTTTGACTGTTTACACGTGGGAGTATGTGGCATATGAAGCCCGAATGTGTTTTGACGCAGTGGAATCGAGGAGGGGAGGTTTTACGTACGTGAACTTTCTTTTAGATGATTCCATACTGAACTGGCTCGGTGGCTATGAAGGTCAGCATTTCGGTTGTGTGTGTGTGTGTGTGTGTGTGTGTGTGTGTGTGTGTGTGTGTGTGTGTGTGTGTGTGTGTGTGTGTGTGAGTGTGTGTGTGTGTGAGTGTGTGTGTGTGTGTGTGTGTGTGTGTGTGTGTATTCGTGTGCTTGAGGGTGTTTGAGTGTGTGTGTATGTTTGTGTTGATGGGTATGTGTTTGTGTTTATGTGTGCGTGTCTGATCTTAGCATTAGGTTATCACTGGACGATATCAAAACATGCATCAGATAGAAGTGTGTTCTTGCGACTAAGTAAAGCAAGAGGCGGGGTGCTTAATATTTTGTTGTTTTTGTGGTAGGCAGTACTTTTTATCGCAGCTCCCAATATAATGCATGCACCTTTATTAGCACTGCGAGAGCCGACGCGATGAGCAAGACGTCTGAGCCGAGGAGACAAGAGGAAAGTTTATGGTCTCCCTCCATTGCACTACTGGCGTCCTTCTTGCTTTCATGTGATTTGTGGCGGTCGTAATGTTAGTGACGGGGGGGATTGAGGGTGCTCTTCAGCTGCGATGGTCATCCAATTGAAAAACAATTAGCCTTCGCATCCATAGGGATTGAATAGATTCGAAAGGGCCAAGATTATCATGATAATTGTTATAAAAACGCATACCAGTATATTTACTCGTTAATGCTGTGTGCATTTTGAACATGAAGGCATGCCACAGCAACAACACTGCCCTCCAACAAAGCGTCGCGAAGATAAGAACCCAAAGTACCCTCGGCATCTCTAATCCCGAGTAGTCATGCTCCAATTCCATCCCGGCCGCCCCCCACTCCGTCTTCGTATTACACTACCACCGCGACCGACACCCGCATGGGGTTGTGTGCCGTATTGTACACAGCGACCCCCGATGCGCCCACGCGTCTGAGTAAATAACGTTTCGTTGGCACACAATTAAATTTGAGCTTGTTTCCAAGCTTTGACGAGCAAGTTGTTACCCGAATATTACTGCAAATTACTTAATCCTTAGGAGTAATTTCCCGAAGCTTTGCTTGAGAATTACGGGGACACTTTTTTAATCTATTATGACACTTCTTGCAAACCAACTCAACCCAACAAGACCAATTTTCCGACGGATACATGTTCACCGGCTACTTGTGTGTTTGTGAACAAGCGATAGTGTCTAAAGTTGCCGGGGCTTGTTAGATATGTTTCGAACACGTACACTTCTACTGTTTTTTGCTACAAAAGGAAAAAAGGGGACATGAGACTCGGAGGCATCTTGGGGGAGCGCCCCCATGTCCTTCCCTGAAGATCGCTAATAGTAGTCGTGATTGAATACCTCTCATGAAACCTAGAGAGACAATAGGTACTCGCGGAGAGGGCCGAAGGTTCATGTAGTTAATCCGGTATTGACAATCACGGTATTGTATTGCTGACCCAACGGTCATCTCTAGCTAGCCTTGCTCTATAAGCCGTAGCTAGCCACGAGCCTAGGCACTCTCTGCTTTCGCGCTGAGCCAATCTAGGCTTCGCGCGAATGCAGTCTCGACTCTAGTAGTCGAGTAGGGAGTCAGTTTTCCATCGTCCCATGCGCACACGAGCGTCACGCGACACGTCCCCTCGTTTTGCTACGCAGTTATGCATCATGCAGCCTGAGCAGTCTACGTCCGCAGCAGCGGCCGACCCTCGCGCTACCTCAATCGAACAACACACAGCCGAACATATTCGTACGGTAGTTTAGGCGTCGGAACAACATATTACTGAGCAGTTTTTGGCGGCTAACGCTGCCTTACTCGCACAGGTCTAGCAGACGACGGCCACACCTACTATTACCGATCTACAACAGTCCATTCCCGCCGACGCGACCCCTGCGACGGAGGGTGGTAAGGCGGCCCCTGAGCCACCTATTGACCTACTTGACGACGAACCCGAACCCTCCGCGTCCGAATTCGTCGACTTCGCCTACTACGGCGAGGGCATCCCGGCCGGCCTCGAACGTCCCCCCAGCGACGTTGAGGAGCCACGTTTGTGGACACTTACCGACGATACCGCGCCCGTGCTCTAAGCGACAAGCGCACCCAATCAGCATACGACGAGTACCTCAACATCAGTTGTTATGCCTTGTTCGACAGTTGCGCCAACGCGGCAATTAGCGAGGCTTTGGACACGCTGTCGCACGGCCCACCTCTATCGACAAAGCATGCGTCAGCGATTGCCCTTATCCGAGCGGGTCATCGCACCCACACGGCGACGGAGGAGGCCGCCCTTACTCGATTGGGCTTCCTCCGCCACACCAAGGGCGGACATGCGAGCACGGATGCGGACCGCGTCTTTGTCGAACTTGCCCACGAGCGCTTCTGTCGCCCACGCCCTACCGCGGTCTCCGGCCCACTAGATGCGCTACGCCAAGCGTTCATCGACCGCACATTGGAAGTCAGCCTTCACGCCGCCAGCAAAGTGGCAGCCGGCGCCGCATTCGCGAAGATCACACCACACAAAGCAACATGCCCCGACGCCATAGCTCGCAAGACAACCGCCGACAAACGCAAAGCCGCTGCAAAAGCAGCAACAACAGCCCACGTCACCCCTCTCACCAAGCCGACCGACCCGGCTAAACCCCCGCCCCAAAAATGATGGTGTGGCCTTGTTTACATATCCCTCCGTAGGACTACTAATGGACACATATGTACGCTATACTCCGGGGGAGTCTTGGCCCTTCACCTATAGGTGTTCGCTATAGGTGTTCGCCGCACAGTCGCGATGCGATGCGATGGGTTCATATACACAATATGTTCCTATCGGGTCCCGACTTTTGGCGGTACTTGGATAAGGCGTACAACTCCATTCCGGGAAGCGGCGGTTCTATCCCCCTACATGCCATTCCGTGTGTACAAAGATTAACAGGCCCGCTGCGCCGATTCCTGCTCCCCGACATCTTCCTGCATGCGCCACCGCGTGCGTCGAAGATGGCGGGAGTGGGAGCACATCGGCGTGAGCGGCCAAGTCCTAAGTTGGATCCGCCATGGCGTCCGCGTGAAGTTCAATCACGGCAACCGCCCCAAGCCTTTCAACCACGGCATATCTATGCTAGACGCTACACCAGCCCAACTCGAGTTTCTTAACTCGGAACTCCCACGCTTCGAGGCTTGCGGTGCGTGGGAGCGCGCGGCCAACCCTCTCTACGTTTCCCGGATGTTCCTGGTACCCAAGCCCGGATGCAACCAATGGCGTTTGATTATCGACCTTCGAAAACTCAACCGTTACTGCTTAACGTTCAACATGACTTGCGAGACTCTCAACCATCATCTCCACCACCTATCCCGTCCGTGCGACTACTTCGTGTCGCTCGACCTCGCCGATGGGTACTGCACCCTTGGCATCCGGGAGGTAGACCGAGACTACTTCACGGTCAACTACCGCGGCACCCTATGGCGCCTCGCGTGCCTCCCAATGGGCTTGTCGGGCTCATATTACTACTTTTGCAAGCTAACTCAGATGTTTACGAACCACCTACGGCGCCCACCACCTCCTACGTCGGCATCTACGCCTGACCGCGCGCGCCCGTCTAAACGTTTTCTTCGGAACGCTCGATGGCTCGGTACGAGACTCCATCCCTACATGGACGATTTCCTATTTTTGGTGGACTCTTACCAAGACGCGCTACTCCTTCGTCAGCGCGTCCAAGCCATGCTAGACAGCCAAGGCCTCCAACGCAGCCCCCGGAAAGGCGTGTGGACGCCGACGCAAATCGGCGACCATTTAGGCTTAACGGTGGATTTCCAACGCGGCATGTTTCGCGCCCCACCCGTAAAACTGCAACATCTCGCGCAACACGCGTCATCCCTACTCGGCCGAGCCGCTTCCAACGCCAGATGCTTACCCACCCGTCAACTCGCGGCCTTTGCGGGCAAAGCCAAGTTTCTCTACCTCGCCATCGCGCCCGCCCGGTTCTCTTTACGCGAGCTCCACAACGTGTTAGCCACACGGACTGGTTGGGGGGGGACGCGTGCGCCTAACCCACCAGCTACGACGCGACCTCGAGTAGTGGCGTACGGTGCCCACCCAACACAACGGTCGGTCAATCTACAAGCCCATCGAGACCGCCTACCTCCACGCCGATTCCAGCGACTACGGATGGGGAGCCGTGCTGAACGACGACTCCAAATACCAAACCCGCGGCTTCTAGAGCGCTACCGACCGTCTACATCACATCACATGGAAGGAACTTTACGCAGTTCGGCATGCGGTCGAACCCTTTCAACCCCATCTCAAAGGCCGGCAAGTCCTCCTACACGAGGACAACACAGCGGTGGTGGCCGCCCTTTCCAAGCTCACCTCTCGGTCGCCCGTCATGATGACCGAGCTCCGGCGCTTGTGGTACCTTCTCGACACTACCGACATCCACATCCGCCCGCGCTACATCCGGTCGGCCGCCAACGTTTGGGCGGATACGCTAAGCCGCGAATTGGATACCGAGGATTGGCAGCTCAACCCCCGGCTTTTCAGACACTTACGAGCACGTTGGGGCCCGCACACGGCCGACGACCGTTTCGCGTCTATGCTAAACGCCCAACTACCGCGGTTCAACGCCCGATGGAGGGACCCTCAGTGCGAGGACGTCGACAGCCTACGCATGCCCGACGCAGCATGGCGTCGCGAAAACAATTACAACAACCTTCAATGGACCGCCTTACCGGCCTTGCCGCCAAACTGGCCCAATCACAGGCCGCGGCAACTGTCATCGCCCCCTACTGGCCGGACAAAACGTGGTACCACGCTTTCGCCCGGCTCTCCACCGCAACTTTGCACTTCCCGGCGGCCCGCGACCTTTTCCTCCCCGGCAGGCTCGGCAAGCGCGAGGGGGTCGGACCTCCCGCGTGTAGCGTCGTGCCCTTTTTTAATCGGCTATCACCCCCCGCTGGCTGTACACCCGACGCGGAGCCATAGGCCGTGCGTTACGCCCGGACCGATTAATGACCCCAGTTAAGCATGTTCGCTCCCTCCGTACATGACCCCCTCGCTACCGCCTCCAAATAGGAACAGCACCGGCGCCTTGGTCCGCCGATGTTGCTGAAACTTTTCAATACCTCCTAGGAACCGACAAGCTCGGGGTTACGGCGGTCGCCCTACTCAGCAACTCACTAGCGCCGTCTACGTACGCTAGCTACGACAACGCGCTCAAACAGTTTTTTTAATTCTGTACAGAGGAAAAGATCGCCCCGCTACATGCCACCCCGGCCACAATGATTCGCTACACAGCCTGGTTGGCGTGGCTGGGCACGGTCGCCGCTACCTCGCTGCAACCCTACTTATCCGCGGTAAACAAATTCTTCAGGGACCACCAACGCCAACCCGTTGCGGTGGGCGAACTACTAGCCGACGCGAGGCGTGGCCTAGAAATACTGCAACGGCGCCTTGTACATGCTGACTCACGCCTACCGCTACCCGTCGCCCTCAACATCCTCCTGGCAGCCAGCGCTTTACGAGACAACCTTACGTGGACCCCTGAAACTCTCCCCTGCTGAAGCGTTTTAGAGCATGCTTGGCTATTTGCGTCAATTACATCCTTTTTTGCCGCGCCGAAACGGGCGCCCGCTGTCAGACCGGTGACCTTACCGTCGACATGCCTTCACAACGGATTTGTCTTTTCGTGCGTAAATCTAAAGACGACCAACACCGTGACTCTCGCGACCAGCTAGTATTAGCTATCCCTATCGCAGCCAACCCCATCATGGCCGACCTACTAGACTACAACGCACAACAACGCACCACATTCTGCGCAAAATTCTACATGCGACCACCCCATGACGCCTTCTGGAGCTTCTCACCTTCTGAAGCCTCCGCCGATTGGGGGGCCGCCAGGCGTTTTCGCCTGGCTCTCTCTTGCCCTCCTCACAATCAACACCTCCGCGCCCGCCGGTTTTAAGTGGACATCGCACAGCCTACGGAAAGGCGTTGCTTCCGCTGCGAGCTGCATCGGCGACCCCCTCCCCGTAATCAAATATATTGGTGGATGGGCTAAGAACAGCTCCGTGACCGAAGGAAAGTACATTGACCCAACCATGACCCCAACACCTGCTGCTTGGCGGCTCTTCGGCTGGCTCACTCCGCCCCCCCCGCAACACTAATTTTGGTTGTGCAATAAGGCTAGGGATCAGCCATCGATGATTTTTCGATGTTATTGTCATCAAGCAAATATTGCCATCTGATGGTGCCATCGATACGGACACATGTGCCATTGATGGCAACTCGATGACTCTTTATGAATATCGGGGATGGCAATGTTTATGTTTTTTGATATCGGGGATGACAATAATTCACTCGCCCGCAGTCGATGGAATGATGATGGGAGTCGCTGTGCTATCGATAGTGTGGTGATGGGTGAGGCCTTACCATTGATGGCCGCATGATAGTTATAGTCGACGAGTGCCATTTATATCGATAATTCCCGATATATATATTTTTTCAAAGTCAAATTCAGTACTATAGCGCGTATACACAATATGGGATATTGTCGTTCTAAATGTCAATAATACTGACTCTTACGGGTACCACTACTTGTTCCTATACCACTACTTGTTCGCTAGTACTTCTTATAATCATTTTTACCATTACTTGTTTGTACTTGCACCTTCTTGAGTTTCAACTGCACGTTGTGTACTAATTTTTTTCATATGCATGTTCCGAATTATTTTGAAATTAAACGTATGCAGGTAAATAAACCACTATAAACAATCAAGACTCATGTCAATGATTGTTATATTTCATTGCGTCAATGTCATTGAGAAGTTTTATCATTGTTTTATTAGAATGCGTCATACAATAATTCTATAAGATTTTAAAAAAACACGTCATTCTTAAATTTAATGTTTTCCAATAATTTTCGTTCATTTACTGTTGAATTGCAACTACATGTGCTGTGTAGTTCATTTGATTTTTCAGAAATATGCATTCTTATTCATTGAATCAGATATGTGATTGCTGAAAAGGCGCGTGTCTTTGCTACACTTCGCGCCATTTCTCTAGTACTTTACGTACATTTTCTATGATTGACAACTGTGTGCGGCTGGGAAACGACACTTGTCACGAATGGGCGTCTGTTCATCGGCTCATCAATCGTCATCCAGCAAGTTGATCGTACCGTCCGACAGCTAATCACTATTTGATGATGCGGATTCCCGCACATATGGCGGTATTTTCGTCTGCTCATGCTGCCAACGAGGCAACATGAAATCTTTGATACTACAAAAGCATCGAGGCGTGGACCAGTATTTCAATATACATTGATTCATAGTATTGGATGATCATATGCAACACCCACTCCAATCACGCAGTCACCGTCTTTTCCTCGGCTCGTGGCATGTATTTAATATGGATAGCGACCGCAAACTATACAAACACTTCAAAATTTCAGACGTCCTTTCGCGATCGCTATGCGTTTTGACTGCCACTACTTCCACCGCAGTGCTTGTCTTTCAGGTTGCAATGTGTCCAAGTCTCTCCACCTCGATAATACTATTCGGCGATTGGCAATGTTTCTTGCTATTCAACCTTGATGCTGCCCGGCGAAGCTGCGAGGTAAGTGCATCTACAAAGTTTTGTTTCGCCACACTACCGTAAACCTGTATTTCAGCGGCGCAGCGCCCTGTGTCCGATCGCCGGCCGCTGACAAGATAATGTACCCTGCTCCGTTATAGCGACTTTATCCAAGTGCTGTTTTGTCGGGGCAACTAACTCCTCCCCCGTTAGCTTGCAGTTGTCACTCTGCTCGCTTACCTAGGTATGCAGTAAAATACGGGAATAAACGATCCGGTGGAGTGTGTTTTGCGCCCATCACCACTTCTTCTCGCCGCTGCAAGTTTTCGTTACTTAGAGGTGGTAGCTCTAGTCTGCTGCTCGCTTATCCTTGCTTGTGCTTGCACGTATCAATTTATTTAGTGCGATGTGTGCAAACACGTTGTTTTATGCGCAGGTACTCGTTGCGAACCGGAAAGCAAGAGCTAGTCGCGAAGTCGGCTAATGTAAAGACCAAGCCCCAAAGGTATGTCCGCAACTTGCGTCCCCCCCGCCCCCCCCTCCTCCTTGTGCATTCAAGTATGTCAGTCGTCGCGTTGAAATATTCCCACCTGATTGTCCAACGTCCATGCCGAAATGCGATGGCTGAGATGTTCTTTATTTTGTTATTAGGTGCAAAGTACAAAGTTTCGACACGGATCTCCCACCGTAGCCCTGTAACGAGCATGCTTCAACTCGTGAGGGTAGGTGACCATCGTCAGATAGGTGCCAACAACTTTAAGACCCGTCTGTAATTTTTAACGGTACGCATCCATTACCCTCAGTAGTGGGTTGTCGGATTTATCTTATGAATTGACTCCTTACATAATTATTTGTTTCATACTCATTGAACTGCGGTTTGTGTTTTGTTGGATCGGGACGATCGGGACGATTGTCCACCCATCTTGTTGATTAAGCTGAGAATAGTCTTTGTGATGCTGTGGGTAATGGTATTAAGCAGTATTGTTGACATGGTGAAGTGGTCATTTGCTGCCCAAACTGTGTTCAATATGATGTTTGCTCCGTTTTCGGACAGTATAATTTATGTGGGCGGTGCTTTTGCATGCCTCATTTCTCTCATGGTTAAACCTATGGGGTCTCTCCATGTTCATCTGCTTGGTGATATCCACTACAATTTCTTAAAAGAAATTTGTCATTTGAGCGCAATTTTTGTCGTTTTACATAAGTGAAAATGAGGTGGTTGCTTATTATGTATGTTGTGATGTTGCGCATGTCAGTGTGTTGTTAGTTCGTAATTGTTCTTATCCGTCCATGTTGTGACATTTGCTTGTTAATTGATTTATGTCTTGTCGTCATGTGACACGAAGCTTTTGGAGACTCGCGAAGATCAAGAGTGAAGTTGAAGAAGCTGAAGAACTTCTTATTTAGTCTTTAGAAGTTTTGAAGTACTTAGAAATTACAGTTTAGAAGCGTTTGGGGGATGTAATCGAAACTGTAATCGCACATTTGCCGAAAGATTTTAATGCTTGTCATTTCCCATTTTTCTCCCGATGATAGGACTGCACCCCGCTGACTACCTTTTTTGCGTCATGCCAACGAGGGCATGGCGCGCTGCCAAAACCCCAATGCGAAATGCTTGAGCACGTTCGCATTGGGAAGAGTGGGGTGTGGGAATTGAGGGTTTGCCACTTTGTATGGGATAGATTGTATGGGATGCGTAACACCAACCTCTAGGAGATTGTATTACTTTGTGGATCTGCTATATGTGTGTGCACGGTTGATTTATTGATGGCAATGTTAAAGATGACGACATCGAACATGCTGATGTTGATGATGATAGTTGGCGCCGAAGGCAATGTCGATGTTGATAATTATTGCTGATAGCAATAATTCATGTAACCAAAATATCAGCCGGTAATGTATTTGCCTTTGCACATCGTTGCCATCAATACATCCCATGTCAGTGCGAGTCCCCATCAATCATCGACTAGAATAATTATCGCGATGGAAATTATCGGTATTTGCATTATCACTGTCATTCCACATCGGAAAATTGAACTATCACTCCCATCAACATCGAGAAGCCGTACCATCACTACCATCAACATCGAGAAAATCCGGGTGATCCCTAGCCTTACTGTGCAAGCCTTTGGCTTTAGGTTATTGGCAAAACGTGCCCAAGGGTAAATGGTCAGATTGATTTGAATCTAGAGGTTTACATATCCAATTTCCATGTGTACGGGACAGTAACACTAGCGGTAATGTTACCGTTAAATAGCGGCGCGTCGCACCTGCATGGCAACCACCTCGCCTTGCTGTGCGACGCAACCAACGACCAACGACTTCCCCAGCGGTCACCTCTAGCTAGCCATGCCTTATAATAAGCCGTAGCTAGCCACGAGCCTAGGCACTCTGTGCTTTCGCGCTCAGCCAATCTAGGCTTCGCGCGCACCCACCCACCCAACCCTATAATCCTGCTCTAATCGGCCCCCAGGCCCCGCCTGTGGGGGTCTTTTGGCCAAATTGTAAGCTAGCTGATATCTTTGGCAAAACGTGCCATATGGTAAAATTCAAGTATTTGTACATAAGCTTTGTGGACCTCAAATGTAGTATATTATGTGGTAATATTTGTTCGTACCTTGGTAAATTCCAGAGAAAATGCGTGATGTTGATTTTCTCGACCGATTTTGCCTTTTCGGAGTAAAATGAATCAGTGCCTGAAGATCCGCGAGGGAATAAAATAAGTTTTATGGGGACTTCCGGTCCTTTCCGAGCGGTATTCCGGCGGAACAGAAGTATACGGAATTCCGGAGTTCCGTCGGAAGAGAGCGTATTAATAGTATTTTCCTCGTTTTTCGTTTCATTTGATTGCGGGTTCCAGTGCTTGGTCTCGTAACAAAGCTCATTAGATATTCCAGTTCAAATCCAATCCTAATCGGGCGGGGGTGATGTATCCTTTGCAGCTGATGATGGGCCGGTAATCTTGCTTCACGCCCGGTAGGGTACAGGTACGGTACCTGTAAACCGGCTGCCCTCGTGTCTGTGGTGGTCCTTCAGAGCAAGAGCGCTGTAATGTAGTTTGTTAAATGATTTCAGACCGCCCGTCATCGTCACGAGCCCCGCCTGTAAGGACTGCCGCTGTTCTACAGAAAAATTACAAAGGCTTTTGGGGGGCGAGCTGGTGCTTAGGTAACGCATGCTTAGTACCTAGGTATTAAACATGGTACACAGGTACTGGCCCCTTGTGGGATAGAGAGAGCTTATATAAAATGTTTCAATGTTAGTTAATATTATTAGTTCAAATATTCCAGTCCTGGTAATCCTTAGCCTCCATTCCTTTTCCTTGCTGTAAGATTTTTTTTTTCATTTTTGATAATCCAATCCTTATCGGGGTGATGTATCCTTGCTCTGCAGCTGATGATGGGTCGTTAAACTTTCTTCACACCCGTTAGGGCTATTCGGTACCTGTAAACCAGCTGCCTTCGTGCCCGTCACGTTGTGGTCCTTCACAGTAACTAATGCACAGTGCGCTAATGCAGATTGCTACATGATTTCAGACCGCCCGTCATCGTCACGAGCCCCACCTGTAAGGATTCACCTGTAAGGATCGTCACGAGCCCCACCTGTAAGGACTGCCACTGATGTACGGTGATGAAACGCATCTAATCCACTCGCGTGCATGTTTACAAGGATGTAGTGTACGAGGATACAGTCCTGTGATACCGGTAATCCTTATCTGCATCGTGTACAGCAGGCGACGGGTACGGACGGACATAATGTATTGAAATTTGTTACAATAACAAGCAGTGCAGCAGACCAAGCAAAAATTTGAAAAAGAGGAAAGAGGAAATCTACTTAAATTTCTTACAAGAAAGAGGAAATCTGCTCATATTGCCCGTAATCCTTATATGCTCGCCTTAGTCTTGGTTACGAAAAATACATTCACGATAACAACGACAGATAGCCGATGAGTGTTAACGTACATGTACTGGCAGTGATGTACTAAAATAGGAGTCGTGGTCCAATGCTCATCAAATAAGTATCAAAGCGTATACTGTACTCGTGCAAATAATGTACATGCGAGAACGTGTACGAGGATACAGTCCGGTGGTAATACCGCATTGGCAGGCGACGCCGCGTCGGCGGCAGTGATAGAGAATGACAAGCCGAGTACGGACGGGCATAAATAACGCGCGACGAACAAGACGTCGACGACACAGACACTGCAAAGTTGTGTCGTGCAAAGGTCTAAATTACTACCACACAGTCAGGCGAACCAAAGGTGTTCGACCGAGTTAAAGAACGTAGCGACAACGCCGAAAGCGGACAATTTATCCGGAGATATGGAGCAGGAGCAGCTGAGGTTGGGGAAGGAGGCGGAGGCTGCGACGGCTGAGGACGCGTTCGCCGTCGAGGAGGGACTGTTGCAGCAGTTGGTTGCATCGAACGCGGAGAAGGAGGGGTTGGCGGAGGAGGTGCGTCGGCAGCAGAGTGAGAAGGATCAGATCAGGGCGCAGTTCGAAAAAGAGGCGGCCGAGTGGAAGAGGGAGAGGGCGGAGTTGTTATTGCAGATGAAACAGCTGGAGGTGGTGGCGCTGGAGGTGGAGAAGAAGCTCGTGGAAGCCAACACGGTGGATGGCCGTCATTGTGGCACACAGAAGGTAAGCCTGCCACTACTTGTATATGGGTGTGTTTGCGTGTGTGCACCTATGCCTGCTCTTGCACACGCTTTCGTACCCGTTCAAGCGCGTGTGTATATGTACGCGTGTGTATCGCGGATATATGTACGTGTGTGCATGTGTGTGTGTGTGTATGGGTGTGTGTACAAATTCGTGCGCACGTTCGTGTGCACGTTCTTGCGGTCGCCCGCGTCGGCGCGTTTGTGTATGTGCGCGCGCGCGCGTGTGTGTTTATGTGTGTGGCGCCCCGTCCCCAGCAGAAAGAGAGGACAAAAATGAAGAAAATGTGTTGAGAAAATGTTATCGGCGTTGTTGATTGAGGGATTCCGGGGGGCGCTTCTGTGGCCGAACATAAAAATGCTGTATGAAGTATGGCATGACGCTTACCACAGTGCTGGAAGTACCTCGTTGGTGTTCCGGTTAGTATTAAATATGTCATTGCAAACTGATATTACCATATCACCAGTCGGTTCTGCTGATGTAGTGACTTGGGGGGTAGGACTTCAGGTAATTGCCGTGGCGTGCCTTCCGGTTCCTCGGGCTTAGGTTTTTTCCTCCTTTTCTTCTTTTTGCTTCGTGGCCCTCACTGCTTTTTCTTGTAAGAAATTTTGATGATACTACAGGTAATTGCCAGGTAGTCAGGGTTTCCCTCCCTGCTTCTCTCTTACATGTTACACAGCTAAAAAAGCCGGTTCTTAGGTGAACTTTGCCACCATATCCGGGAAAAACGAGATGATATT
>JAPMLY010003613.1:0-13711 GCA_026401115.1 Tetraselmis chui | reverse complement strand
TCCGCCACCTCTACCAACTCTTTCGCCCCGACCTCTCGCAGCATACGTTCGAAGAGGAGGTCTACCACCTCCTCACCCGCCTAGGTTCCCGCTCAGAAATCCACTCACCCACACCCGCCACCACCACCCGTAATAGATGGGCCACCAGAGAAGACCTCCTCACAGCTCTCCGTCACACATTCCGCATCCAGACAGAACTCTACTCCGACCCCCTCAATAAATCCCTTCACTCCCACACCTACCACTCCCTCTACCCCGAAGATATAGTCTTCTCATCTAGCGGCAGCAATGCCCCGCACACCTGGCAAGGCACCAACATAGCCAACCCCGAATACGACCACGAATGCATGAGACGAGCCATGGAACACGCAATCACCAGCGCACACCTCACAGCCCCTCACACACCCAGCGCAACCATCCTCATCCTCCCCCGATGGGAACACACACCCTACCGCCACTCCAAATACATCAACTCCCCATACACCCACCACCTTTACACCCTCCCCAATGACGCAAACACCTTCCTACCCCCCGACCAACACACTGGCAACCCCACCCCTACCCCATTCGGCACACGATGGATGGTCGACATATACCTCGTCGCCAACCCCCTCGCACTCTCCACCCTCCCATCACCCACAGCCATGACCGCACTTCACAACACTCTCGAATCTATCTACGACACTCACCTCCCCAACCCCATCATCACCCCCCCTCCTCCACACCTCTTTGGCACCTACTCACCCCACTCAGCGGGTATATACCACCGCCCCCCAAACCCAACTCACCCCCTCACATACCCCCTCCCGGACCGCGTGCATCTAACGTACCCCCCCACCAGAGGCACCCCTGCTTGGAACTGGCAGGACTTTGTATACACAGACGGCTCGAAAAAAGGAAGCTCGTCCCCCCTCGGAGCAGCAGCTACCCACCCCGCCTCGGACACCAAAATCAAAATCATGGTGACCTCTACCCCTCCCTCACATACAATAAATCGCGCTGAATTAGCTGGCATAGATATAGGCCTCCAACTTGGCCGCACCCACCTCCTCACAGACAGTGCGTGCTCCCTCCGCCTCATACAAGGTTACTTAAACTGCCCTTCCGCTTACCGCCACAACATTCACCGCGACACCCTCTTATCCATCACACACACCCTTAAAACCCGCTGCGACGCAGGCATCCGTACACACCTCGGCAAAATCAAAGCCCACAACCATTCCCTAGGCAACGACCTCGCAGACACCCTCGCCAACCTCGTCGCGGATGGTCACCCACCCGACACTACATACACCACAGGTTCAGAGGTCACGATAGGCCACTGGACATGGCCATACACCCTCATTCCACAGACCCTAGGAGACCCCATACCCTACAGATACACCAACCTCAAAACCGACGCACACACCTACAGCACAAAACACACACACACTCCTCTCTCGCAAACAACCAAACACGGAGCCCTCCTCGCCCGCGCCGCGAAGGACGGCGCCGATTTCTCTTACCACAAAAAACACTCAACCCTCACAAATATCCAGTTCACACACAAACAAGAATTCATGTGGGGCGTCCACAACACCCGCCTACTTACTCACAACCCCACCCTGCGCTGCCCCCTATGTGGCCAATTCACTAGCAACGGCCACATGGCCGGTAACTGCCCCTCTATGTCTGGTCTAAGACAGGACCGACACAACAGCGCTCTGCAACTCCTACTCTCCCTACTGGAACGCCACAACGGAGGACGCTGGGAAACCATCACCGCAGACTTCGGTAACAAACCCATAAAATCGTTTGCTTCCCCCACCCCTGTCCACACTCCACTTGACTGCCACCCACCTCACCCCACCCACATGCCCACCCGACTTGTTGCTGCTGACGAAGGTCTCTCGCCTGACTCCCTAACCTCATGCCCCGCCGTCCTCCCCCCTGAGATTCTCCCCCCCCTGCTTCGTCCCCCTGCACACAAACCTGACTTCATCCGCATCCTCGAACCCCGATTCGTTGGTCACTCCAACGGTCGCCGACGTTACGCATCCATAAAAAAGATTCAGATAGGGGAATGGAAGTACTGCACAGACAACAACCTCTCCCACACAGCCGACCTCATACGATCCAAATACACACCCCTTGCAAACGCCATCAGAAGCCACTGGCCAGGCACAGTGGTTGACATCCTCCCCATCGTCATGAGCCGTACAGGTACACCGCACTCCTCCACCATCACGAGTCTCACCTCCCTCCTCACCGCCCGCACCGACCCTCCTGATAAACTCGTCACCAAAGCACACGTCGACACGTCTCGCATTCTTGCACAACTCCACACGCACACTGTCCAATGACTGCATCACCTCCTACTCATATACCGCATCAAGTCCCGCACGACCTCCCGCCGCGCATCCGCACATTGCCCCCTCGCACGACCCTAAATGCACACAACCTTCGCCTCTACTTGCACACCTCCCCGGGGGGGAGTAAAACCCCCGACCCACATTGGAGAGGTTGGATTAGGTGGTAACCGGTCTAGCCCTGACTTGTAAGTTCCCTGTAAGTTCCCTGCGCATACGGTACATGTTGTAAACAATTTCAATTTCAATTTCAATACGCACGAGGGTAAAATGTCCCTGTGGGATTATGAAAACATAGGCATTGACTACTTCGCACGGTCCAAATGTCGAATCAAGGCTTTAGGATGCAAAGGATCGGATTTGAAGATCGTCATGACGGATGGAGAGGGCACAACCTTCATTCGACGGCTTAAATTCTTTTTGCCTTACTGTTTGGCACCCCCGCCAGAGAGCTTCCCCTGGAGGGGATACATTCTGGCTTTGTTTTTCCAGCCACTTCAAGAAGCTATCCGCACATGGAACAAGCTCGTTAAGAGAGGGGTGCCTCAAGATAAGAAGGGACCCACCTGGGATGCTGCCATGCCAACCAGATCTGAAGGCGATGCCGAATTAAGGACCTTGGGTGATTTGGAGGTTTCTCGATCGCTCGGTGAATTCGAGGTTTGCGAAGAAGCGAATACCCTAAAAGTGGCAAGAGCGGGCCTTGTTGTTAAAGCAGTGATTGATCAGGCAAAGGTACGTAAGTTTTTTTTTTCTCCTACTATTGGTAGCACCAAAATCCTGCTCCTCATGGTCCATATACACTCTTCCCATAAAGTCCGTTACTAGTGAAGTAGGGCCTTTCGCGTAGGGCGGGTGTTTACCATGTAGGGTTTCTAGGGTTTAACTGTACTTTAGCTCGTTGAAAAGGCGGGCCGAAACTTGTGTTAACGGTAAGGCTAAGGGGGAAGCGGGGCACAAATGGGGCCCGTCACGGCTACGATATGACGTATTAGGGTTTGCGGCCCAACCCCGATTTCGGGGTATACCCTGATTCGGGCGCCCCGAAATTCGGATTTGCCACACTTTGGCTCGTAAAAAATCCCGAAATGGGCGACACAACATACGGTTTTTATGATCCCAGCATGTTGTCCGCAAATATGGGAGCACGTGGGTGTGATGGCATGTGCCGTTGACATGCTTGACGTGGGTGGGCTCGGGGCCGGAAGACCACAGCTTGGGAGGCTTAGAAAAGCCTAACTTCGCCGTACAGTGTCCGATTCGAGCAAACTAAGTTGCAAGTGGAAGCCCTTAACCCATGTAAATATAAGTTTTCAACTTAATTTACGCCTACCGGCCGGTTTTCGCGTCAAATCCGCCGTCCGATGTCATCCAAGCCCTCGTACAGCCAAATAAAGCTTTTACGGTTTCAAAATCTGCCACATTCGCGCGGGGCTAGCAACCCCTAGACAGGTGGTACCCGCATACCCGCTCCGCTAATATGCTCAACAATCAGCGCCCTATATTTCTTCTATTCACGGCGTCGCCCATTTCATGCCCCATGATGGCATGGTGCCGTGCCCTTTGCCGAATGTAAGCATGAGTATTTTAAGGTATGTGCAATTATTACTTGCGCTTACGCGCTTGAGATCCGACAATGGCCGGGTAAAAAGGCTTTCGTGTAGTAATGCAACTATACTGCTTTCAACGTTGTCGCGCAGATGGTTGGGCACCGATCTCAATGTCGGACACTCCATCTCCGCCACGAACACCCATTGTGACAACGCGGAGCGTCTGCGAACATAGTTCGATAAGTTTGCTAGGAAACTCGAACGGGAGCATCGGAGAGAGGACATGACCGATGAGGAGTGGGAAGAGTATTGTTTCAAGGTGCTTGGTTCAGAACGCAAGACTCTTGATGGCACCGGTCCTGACGGAAAACCTATGAAGAAGAGTTGGTCAGATGTCATATGGGTTTCCGCCGGGCTACCACAAACAGAGAAGGGGAACAAGGACTCGTCATGTGCAGCTTATAGGGCATTGGCTCTTCGTTTTAGAGTGTCGTGGAAAGCCTTTAGTAGACTTATGCGTGCGTATGAATCCGCTGAAGTGCCCCACCCATACAAGGAGGAGAAGATGGAGGTATTGCGTGAAATAGTCGCAAAGAGGAAGAGGACGAAAAGCGAGGCGGCTTTACAACGCGATATCTCGACTGTGATGAAGCCACGCCCCCCCTCCCATCCCCTCGAGATACCCAAACACTACCAGATTCGATGGGCACACGAAGCGGGCCTCTCGGATCTTGTCAGCGCAGTCGAGTGGAACAAGTCGGACACCATTGACATGCAAAAACAAATTCTGCAAGAGCTTTACGGCTATTCTCATTCTCGATGGTCAGCTGCGAAGGTGAGTGACTGCATATTGTTTTCCCGTTAATTGACTTTTTATCTAATGCTAGAGATAGTAAACCCATATCCGTTGTGGCGTTTTTAAATGCGGTTGGATACGATTTTTGGTTTGATATTCGTCTTCTTAAGTTTCTTTGTTTGCTAGTATATTTGTATCATAGGGTGATTATGCGAAGTACGCATGTCTATTATAAAATGACAGAAATCACATTGCTGCCGCCTTGATTGTGATTGCCTCCATTGTGTTTTTGATTTGAATTTATGCCTAATTGTCTTTCTCCCCCCGACAAGATGGCCAAAATTGCTGATGACATTAGATTGGGAACCATCCCATACTTCCCTGCAAAGGAGTGCGCTGTCATTGTGAGACGCTTGAAGGTATGCGACTACCTCATTGGTTGTGTTCAGGTACTTTACGGGCGTGAACAAGGTGAGTTTCAAGTTGACATCATCGCAATGTTAATCTTTGCACACTACTTTCTCTTCCTTCATTGACGTTAATCTGTATGCTTGTTCATAGTCGGAGATTGATATCGAGGACTGCCCTGAGTTTCGTAAAGTGAAAGACATCCAAAGTCGTCGAAATTTCTCAGAAATCCTAGACTCTGTGGTTATCTCACGATTCGCTAAGGGAAGGGACATGTTGCTTCCGATGACTGAGTACGCCCCACCTTTCATGGTCCTGTTTTAAAAACCCTAAATTACATATCCCCTTTAACATCCATTGAGTCGACTACCCCTTCTCGATTTAAGTTTTTTTTTTGCGACAGGCAACTTGTGGGAGCTTCGACCTACGAATCATTCTATCGAGAGGTGGATATATCGAAAAAATCGGAGGACAACAAGAGGGACATCCGTTTTAACCACGACGAGGTCCTAGCAGTGGCGAAATGGCAGAGGCACTTGCGTGAATGGAAGGCCCGTCTTGACGGAGAGCAACTTCGACAAAATAAGGCGGAGCAAGAAGCGGGTTGGAAAGATGTTCCTAAAATGGAGGACAGGACAGACGTCGGGGTGAAGTTCGCAATTGTGGAAGGTGGGAGGTCCAATGTCATATCCTAGCCATTTAGCTAAGTGCTAGTATCTGACATTATTTATTTCCTCTAAATGGTACATGTATCTTAGCGATGTTCTGTGACTCCTTTATTGTCATCACGGCTGTATCGCCGTATTTTCCATCGACAGTACAGAGTTACTACCAGTATCTCTTTTAGATAGTTCGTCTTTAGATAGTTCTAAGAGCTTGTGCGATAAGGTTAGATAGACGGTACAGGTAACCTCAGTTAACCTGTATCACTAGTAATAGTTTGGTTTAGTTAGCAGACAGCACAACCTACATGTTCTAAGGCTGTTTCTAGAACACCTGAGGTGTGGATATTTAAGACGGGGACTTACTGGTAGAGCGGGAGAGACCGGTACATACCAGATTTACGCCACACCCAGATTGTAAGAAACCCTGTTCCTAAGACAATCTTATTAATTCTCTCTACGCTATATAATTAGATCCAGAGATTAGGTTCTACTATTAGTCTAAGGTTGCCAACTTAGCCTAACCAAAGTAGCACCTCACACTTAGTTTCGGAGCCTAAGAAGAGCTAGACGAGACGAAGATGTCTAACCGAGCAGGAGAGAGACTACCACAGGAAGTTGATGGTCGACCGGAGGGGGCGCCTTCAGGGCCGACACAGCCGACGTCGACAGATGGTGGAAGACGGACAGTGCGAGAAGGATCGAGTCCCACGATGGAGCCTATGTCGGTACACGTCACCGAGATGCTACAACGACTAAGTAACCGAGTTGACACTTTTTCGATTGAGCTATCTCAACTGCGTGACCACGTCGACAACGGTTTGAGACATTTTGAACGACGAGTGAACAGAAGCCGAGAAACGGAGAATTTTCTTCGAGGAGAACAATTGAGATCGGAGAGGACGCGAGAGATGCCAAGCATGATGCCGGACGATGTCAAACCAGCCAAGATCAAGAGCATCGCTACGACTAACATCGACGAGCTGAGAAACAGGTTTCGACATGCACGAGGGTATCTACTACGGTATCACAGCGTTAACCCTGAAGAGCAAAGAGGAGTGTATTGGGTATCTGGCTTTCAGGAAGGCCCACTATCGAAGTGGTGGTACTCCCAAGTTGCGCAGACTAGAGATGAAGTCGGTGGAGGATTTTCCGGAGTTTCTGAGATGGAGAAATCCTTGATTCAGGAATTCTGCGGAAGAACACCGGCGGAACAAGCGAGATTGAATTTGGACAAAGCGCGACAGAAAACCACGGTCCTGAAGTATGCAAACTATTTTCGAGTACAATTATTGGAGCTTCCTCACCGTCATGAAGAAGATAACGTACATGATTTCCAGCGCGGTTTGAGACCCTCGATTCATAAGGAGGTTGCCCTGAAAAACCCTAAGACCCTACACGAGGCGATTCAAGCAGAATATATCGCTATCGACTGCCCGGACAGAAAGAACAAGAAGAACGACGGAACGAGGAAATCCCGGCCGGGAAAGTGAGACATGAGTCGGCAGCTCGCGGCAAGCTGCATGATGAGGTTTCGTCTCCTACAACGACTCAGGAAGAGACCAGAACAGAAGAAGTACGAGACCCGTTACCTCAAACGACATTGAGGCCAGTCTTTAGGAGCAAGGACTTTAGCGACATGATGATGAATAGGGAATAATTCCTGAAGTACTCTCAGACCTACGGACCTTTCGACTTAGATGGAGCTAGCGATAATGACGGCTTGAATTCTCAAGTGGCGGAGGATTTTTGCTGTCCGGCGCGCCCATTTCAGGAGAGAGATTTACAGAAGTACCGGACAATTTGGCTAAATGCGCCATTTAATGAATTCGAAGATTTTTGGGGCCATTATTTGCGGAGTAAACTGCTTCATCCCCATCTGAGAGCGGTTATAGTGGCTCCAAAATGGAGGGCAAAACCATGGTTCAAGCTGCTGCGAAATTTTCGACTTGTCGACGAGCTGGCGGCGAAAGAACATGTGTTTACCTGCCCTACGAATGACGGAATAGAAGGAAGAAGGCAAGATGTTGGACCGACAAGATGGACGACGCAAGTCTACGTCGACGACACCGATCGAGTTCGATTTCTGCCTCAGAACCTACAGAATCCCCCGAAGACCTAGTGGACTCACTCGACGACTCTTGTTACCGATGGCCGACGAGTGTTGAGGACATTGGCATGGTCTGGTTTCCTGGTTGCAAACAGGAGATTGAAGACGCGACCCCGGAATGCACAGCAATGCGAGCTCTTACGGAGACAAATGGATTTAAGGTGAGCGAAACAAATTTACGCCTTTTAGGGACGGAGTCTTCCGGACAGAATAAGCGCTACGTGTATATCGCTCGCGTTCGACCCGGATCGATACCGGACGCTACGTCAACTTCTCAGGCAGTATGGGCTACCTGGAAGGAATTAATTTTGGCACGGCGTACGGGTTATCTAGTCCGTGGAGATCAGCAGTTCCCTCTTCGTTACGAGACTTTTGGGAAACCGATCGACGGGTGGATGAACAAGAACGTCCGACTAGAAGACAATGTTCCTGCGACGCTGCATGTATCCACAACCCAGTATGGAACAAGCATGTTTGTGTTGGGAGGCACCTTACGCGGACATCGATGCCGTATTTTGATTGACTCTGGCGCTTCGGAAATTTTTTGCAAGGCTGAGTGGGTACGGGAGCATCACGTCCCGACGGTTACTGGAAAGAAATACCGGATAAAATTGGCAGATGGTAGTACAATTACAACTCGCCAGCGACTACGGAATGAAGTGCTCACAGTAGGGACCCTGGATATACGTCTGGACGCAATTATGACAGAGCTGGATAAATTCGACATCATCCTCGGTCAACCTTGGTTACAAGCCGTCAACCCGGATATAGATTGGTCTACTAAAACGATTCGCGACCGAAAAACTGGCGAAGCTATGTTGCCTGTGACATTACATCACTTGGAGGCGGATGCGATGGCAAAGCTGCTTAGGTAACAACCCGCATACCTCTTCGTGATTGGACTACGTGAAGTACAAGACGCGGTCAACGACATCAATACTGATCAACAACCTGAGTGGACGACTTCGTTACGAGATTCCCTAAATGAGTTTACGGAAATCATCAAGGAGCCTGACGGTCGACCGCCAAGTCGCGAGTGCGACTTTGAAATTAATTTGGAGTGCGATGAAACACCTAAGGAGCGAACGTACCGTATGTCACCCGCAGAACTCCGGGAGGTTCATGTACAGTTACAAGACTTACTCGCAAAAGGCTGGATTCGTCCGTCTAAATCTCCGTACGGTGCCCCGATTTTATTTGTACGCAAGAAGGATGGTACCATGCGCATGTGCGTAGACTATCGGAAACTCAATGACCTTACGAGGAAAGACCGAACACCGTTACCCCGGATTGATGAATTACTCGACTCGCTATATGGGGCTCATTATTTCAGCACGCTGGACATGTATAAAGGCTATCATCAAGTTCGAGTCAAGGAGCGCGACATACATAAGACAGCATTCCGAACTCATTACGGATTGTTCGAGTACTGCGTTCTACCCTTTGGACTTTGTAACGCCCCAGCTGGATTCCAAGCGATGATGAATCGAGTTTTGGCCCCGTATCTTGGCAAGTTCGGCGTGGTATATTTGGACGACGTGCTGATCTACAGTAAGACGGCCGACGAACACCTCGAGCATATTCGACTCGTGTTACGAGAGTTGCAGCGACACCAGTTGCATATCAAACTCTCTAAGTGTTACTTCGGGCGATCGAGCGTCAATTTCCTTACGCATGTGGTGGAAGAAGGACAAATCCGAATTGACCCCAACAAGCAGGTGGAGGCATTACAAAATTGGCCCCGACAGAAATCTGTGACTGAAGTACGTGGATTTCTGGGACTTGTTGGATATTACCGGAGGTTTATCAACCAATTCGCAACCCTAGCAACCCCATTAACGGACCTGACCAAAGACACCGGAATTTCGCTGGACTCCTCAAGCCGAGTCGGCATTCGAGCAAATTAAAGGCGCGATGGTACGTGCACCAGTCATGGTAATTCATGACACTTCTCCTAATGCAAGGTACACACTGTACACATATGCTTCTGGATTTGCAGTAGGAGCTGTGATGTTACAAGACCAAGGTATTGGATTACAACATGTTGCGTACCATGCTCGAAAGATGAACAAGCATGAGGTACACTATCATGTCCACGAACAAGAGCAACTTGCAGTTCGCGACGCTCTAATGAAGTTCCGTTGCTACTTAGATGGCGCGGCGGGATTTACAGTAATTACGGACCATGACACGTTGCGACACTTCTTTCGGCAGCGCGATTTGTCTACTCGATAGGTGCGATGGCCTCAAGTTTTAGCACCTTACCAGCGACAAATGGACATCGTATACAAGAAGGGAGCAGTCAACCATGCAGACGCTCTGTTTCGCCGTCCTGACCTTAAGGATTTATTACAGAAGCTGCAAATGTTACGCGATTGGACCAACGACGAAGCAGAATGCGAGTTACACGCGCAGATTTTTTCCCTGGAATCCCGGTTACACCCTGACTCTTGACTTCATGCGGAAATCAAAAACGCTTATGACTCGGATAAGTATCTGCTTACCCGGGAATCTCTGCCTACCTGGCTGGTACGTCAATCAAATGGACTCTTGTACGCCTACGGGACAAGACTGTATGTGCCGAATGTCTCTACATTGCGATCAAGAGTACCGTACGAACTACACGACGCACCGACCGCGGGACATCATGGTATTATTCGACTATTGGCAGCAGTGACCCGGACGTTTTGGTGGCCTAACATGAAGCGGACAGTACAACACTATGTACACAGCTATGTTACATGTCAACGCAACAAGGCAGCGCGACACAAGCCTTATGGACTCCTTCAATCGCATGAGGTACCCACCAGGCCCTTTGAGCACGTATCGCTTGACCTTATTACGGACCTTTCTGAGTGCGATGGGTATGATGTTGTGGTGGTATTCGTCTGTATGCTTACGAAACGGACGATTGTCGAGCCAATTACAAAAACGATAACAGCGGAACAATTAGCGAAAGTTATGCACCGCGCTGTTTTTCGGCATTTTGGCTTACCACGGAAATTAATATCCGATCGAGGTCCCCGGTTTATGAGCGACTTCTAGCAAACCCTATTTAGGGTTGTTGGCACCAAGCTTAATATCTCTATACGAGCTATCATCCCTAGACAGATGGCCAAACTGAACGAGTAAACCAGACATGGGAGCAAGTCATACGATGCTATGTGCACCCCTTGCACGACGACTGGGTTCAACACCTTACCAACGTGGACTTCGCGATCAATGCAGCGGTTTCTACGGCAACGACTATGTCTCAATTTAAGGCGTCGCTGGGATTCGAGCCGACATCTCCAACGACGGCTACATTTGAAGACAACGAGCCTAGCCGTACTTTACCGGAGCAAGTAAAGATTCTGGTCGAGATGCACAGATTTGCCCACGATCGCGTCAAAGCAGCCCATGCACACATGCAAGATGATGCAACGGCACCGGTTACCAGTACCTTTTACAGTTGGCGACAAAGTTAAGCTCAAGGCGACAAATCTACGGTTTGTACAACAGCCATGTTCTAAACTACGTGACCGCTACATTGGACCGTTTCTCATTACGGAGGAAGTTTCCCCGGTTGCATTTCGGCTTAAGCTACCCCCTAGAGTACGGATTCACGATGTTGTACACGCCAGTCTCCTTGAAAAATGGAATTCAGAAGCATAACATGCCAACAGTGCGCAGCCAATTCCGATTGTGCACGATGCGAAGCGATTTGAAGTCGACCAAATACTCGACGTGGCTTTTAACTCCAATGGCACGGGGCTTTTGTTTAAGGTCCGCTGGGCAGCACCGCTCAACGTACCTAGCGAGGACACTTGGGAACCCATAGGAGGAGTCAACCACTTAAGCATCTTTTCCGAATTTCTTCGAACGGATGTTTATCGAGATTTTTTCTGGCACCCCTGACTTTGTCAGATTTCGCAATCGCTGGCCTGCAAGAACCCCCAAGAAACCAAGACCCTGAGTATTGCACAGCGAGGACGCTGGTGCTTAAGGAGGGGAGAGTGTCATATCCAAGCCATTTAGCTAAGTGCTAGTATCTGACATTATTTATTTCCTCTAAATGGTATTTGAAATTTGAAATTTGAAATTGTTTACAACATGTACCGTATGCGCCGGTTTTTCACCAAAAGCCGGATGCGTCGGCTGCTGTCTCTGGGCCCTCCCAACTATGCCATACAGGGAACTTACAAGTCAGGGCTAGACCGTTAACCACCTAATCCAACCTCTCCAAGGGTGGTCGGGGGTTTTACTCCCCCCGGGGAGGGTGCAAGTAGAGGCGAAGGTTGTGTGCATTCAGGGTCGTGCGTGGAGGTAATGTGCGGAGGCGCGGTGGGAGGTCGAGCGGGATTTGATGCGGTATATGCGTAGGAGGTGATGCAGCCATTGGACAGTATGCGTATGGAGTTGGGCAAGAATGCGAGATGTGTCGAGGCGTGCTTTGGAGACGAGTTTATCTGGAGGGTCGGTGCGGGCGGTGAGAAGGGAGGTGAGACTCGTGATGGTGGAGGAGTGTGGTGTACCGGTGCGGCTCATGACTATGGGTATGATGTCGACCACTGTGCCTGGCCAGTGGTTTCTGATGGCGTTCGCAAGGGGTGTGTATTTGGTGCGTATGAGGTCAGCTGTGTGCGAGAGGTTATTGTCTGTGCAGTACTTCCATTCCCCTATCTGGATTTTTTTATGGATGCGTAACGTCGGCGACCGTTGGAGTGACCAACGAATCGGGGTTCGAGGATGCGGATGAAGTCAGGTTTGTGTGCAGGGGGACGAAGTGGGGGGGGGAGAATCTCAGGTGGGAGGACGGCAGGGCACGAGGTGAGGGAATCGGGCGAGAGACCTTCGTCAGCAGCGACAAGGCGGGTGGGCATGTGGGTGGGGTGAGGTGGGTGGCAGTCAAGTGGGGTGCAGGCAGGGGTGGGGGAATCAAACGATTTTATGGGTTTGTTACCGAAGTCTGCGGTGATGGTTTCCCATCGCCCTCCGTTGTGGCGTTCCAGTAGGGAGAGTAGGAGTTGCAGAGCGCTGTTGTGTCGGTCCTGTCTTAGACCAGACATAGAGGGGCAGTTACCGGCCATGTGGCCGTTGCTAGTGAATTGGCCACATAGGGGGCAGCGCAGGGTGGGGTTGTGAGTAAGTAGGCGGGTGTTGTGGACACCCCACATGAATTCTTGTTTGTGTGTGAACTGGATATTTGTGAGGGTTGAGTGTTTTTTGTGGTAAGAGAAATCGGCGCCGTCCTGCGCGGCGCGGGCGAGGAGGGCACCGTGTTTGGTTGTTCGCGAGAGAGGAGTGTGTGTGTGTTTTGTGCTGTAGGTGTGTGCGTCGGATTTGAGGTTGGTGTATTTGTAGGTTACGGGGTCCCCTAGCGTTTGTGGGATGAGGGTGTATGGCCATGTCCAGTGGCCTATTGTGACTTCAGAACCTGTGGTGTATGTAGTATCGGGTGGGTGACCATCCGCGACTTGGTTTGCGAGGGTGTCTGCGAGGTCGTTGCCGATGGAATGGTTGTGGGCTTTGATTTTGCCGAGGTGTGTACGGATGCCTGTTTCGCAGCGGGTTTTAAGGGTGTGTGTGATAGATGAGAGGGTGTCGCGGTGAATGTTGTGGCGGTAAGCGGAAGGGCAGTTTAAGTAACCTTGTATGAGGCGGAGGGAGCACGCACTGTCTGTGAGGAGGTGGGTGTGGCCAAGTTGGAGGCCAATATCTATGCCAGCTAATTCAGCACGATTTATTGTATGTGAGGGAGGGGTAGAGGTCACCATGATTTTGACTCGGGTGTCCGAGGCGGGGTGGGTAGCTGCTGCTCCGAGGGGGGTCGAGCCGCCTTTTTTCGAGCCGTCCGT
>JAPMLY010003612.1:0-17628 GCA_026401115.1 Tetraselmis chui | reverse complement strand
ACTGGGTCTTGTCGTCCAAGGATTGCACTTCGGTGCCTTGTCAGTGCTGGTCCTTGGAGGGGCTTGGTGAACATGTCAGCCACCATCTGGTTAGTGGGGAGGTACCTGAACTTGATGGTTCCCTGCTCCACGTGGTCCTTGAGGAAGTGCAATTTCAGACCGATGTGCTTGGTCTTCTCGCTGACCAAGGCGTTATGGGAGTACGCAATGACGCTTTGGTTGTCCTCCCACATTGTGGTGGTTTCGGTGATGGCGGCGTTAAACATCTCCCCCGTAAGTTGCCGGAGGTGGAGTACCTCCTTGGTGGCATCCGCCGCAGAGTAGTACTCGGTTTCACACGTGGATTGGGCCACACAATTCTGTTGTTTGGACTTGTAGCTCATGGGCCCGCGTCCGAGTGTGAAGAGATAGCCCGAACGGGACTTGCGGGTGCTGTTGTCGTTTGCCCAATCAGCGTCGGCAAAGCCTGTGAGTTGGAGAGTGTGGTCCGTGCCCCCCCCCAACGCCAGGCGCATGTCGATGGTGCCATGGAGGTATCGAAGGACCTTCTTCACAACATGCAGGTGGGCGTCCGTGGGGGATGCTTGGGCTAAGCCGAGGATGCTCAACGCCGTGGAGACATCGGGGCGCGTGCAGACGGCCGCGTACTGGAAACTGCCCAGTAGCATAGGGTAAACATCCTTGGCCACGCCGGTGAGAGAGGGCGAGGTCATGTGAGCGAGGCCGGCGAGGAAACCGGGGATCATGGGAAGGGACGACGGTTTAGCGTCGGTCATGCCGTACTTGGTGAGAATGTCGCGCAAGTACTTGGATTGGTCCAAGGAGATGGTGCGTGCCGAGCGGTCGCGGGTGATGCGCATACCGAGTAATTGGGAGAGGTCGCCGAGGTCCTTGATCTTGAACCGTTCTCCGAGCTTGGCCTTGAACGATGCAAGCCATGCGGTATCATTGCATGTTGCAGGGATGTCATCGACGTAGATCGCGATCATGGCAAAGACGTGACCGGTGCGGAAGATGTAGATGCACGGGTCAGAAACGCACTCTTGCCACCCATGGTCGACGAGCCATGCACGGAGGAGCATGTTGAACTCGCGGGGAGACTACTTCAGGCCGTATAGGCAGAGTGTGAGGTGACACACTTTGGAGGTGCCATCGGTGAAGCCGAGGAGCTGGCGGATGTACACGTCTTCCTTAATGGGTGCGTCGAGAAAAGCAGTGTCGATGTCAAGTTGGCAGAGCTCAAGGTCGCGGACGGCTGCGATGACTAGGAAGAGACGCAGGCTGGCCATGCGGATGACAGGAGAGAATGTCTCAGTGTAATCTTGTCCAGCGCGTTGGCTGCACCCTTTGGCGACAAACCGCGCTTTGAAGCGGGAGACGTCACCGGCGGTGTCAGACTTGACTTTGTAGATTCACATGCTGTTAACTACCATGCGACCCGGGGGAAGGTCAACGAGTTCCCAAGTGCCGTTGTCCATGAGGGAGGAGTACTTCTGTTGCATAGCGGCTTCCCATTGGGGGGCATGGGCGTTGTCCAAGGCAGCTCGGTACGATTTCGGTTCCACACACTCCCGGGCGGGCATGAGGGCGACGGCAGTAGGCCATGTGCCGGCATGTGTGTGGTGGGGACCAGTGATAAGGTCGGGAACGTGAGGGTGTTCGAATATGTCCTCTTGGCTTTGCCCTGTCCAGGATCACAACACGCCGTCACGAGGGTCGGGGGGTAGTCGGACACGTGGGCAACCATTTCGCCGTAGCGAAGGGGATGAGAACGGAGTCGAGCTTGGCGAGGGGCTGCATGAGGGGGCAAGGGGTATGGCAATGGTATGTCGATGGGGTGGGATTGGGGTGAGGTGGCTGGTGCGTCATCCGAAGGGTCGGTGATGGTCGAGTCGACGGAGAGTTGTGCGCCGAAGCCCGGGGTGTCTTCCTGAAAGACAACATGGACGGAAGTGGTGATGCGGCGTGTGTCAGGGTTGTACACGGGGTACCCGGGTGTGTCACTGGGGTAGCCGTCCATGACGCCACGAAACGCCTTTTCACTGAGTTTTCGACGCAGTTTGTCGGGCACCTTGGCGAAGACGGCGCACCCGAAGGCGAGGAACTTGGAGGCGTCAGGCACAAACGACGTAAGGAGGGTGAGGGGGATGCCACCATTGGGTCCGACGGAGCGGGTGTACGTGCGGTTGCGGAGGTACACAACAGTGCTGACAGCGCATGACCACATGGAGTTGGGAACGGCCATGCTGTGGAGCATCGCCGACGCATTGTCCCGGATAGTGCGCCAAGGACGTTCGGCTTTGCCGAGCATGTGGTGGGCGTATGGGGCAGAGAACTGGACCCCGACGCCGAGCTGTGCGCACATCTAGCGGGTTGTTGCAGCCTCAAAGACAGAGTCCGAGTCAAATTTTATGATTGGTGCAAACGCGCTTGATTGGGAGTCATGACGTGCATTCAAGTACTTGATGTCCAGGAAGATGGTTTCCAAGTCCGAACACGCATCGTCTTTGGACTTGAGGAACCGCACCCACATGTAATGGGTGTGGTGGTGAATGACGAGCAAGCAGTAGCGGAGGCCATGTGGGGAGGGGACGTTGACTTGTCCCCATAGGTCATAGGATAGGTTGAGGAGGGGACGGGAAGGTTTCGCGCAGGCAGCGGTGTTGCGCGGTGCAGCTGTGGCTTTGTGTAACAAGCATGAGTCGCAAGAGACATTTTTTACAAAGTTGGTTAACGCATGGCTAGTCGGGACACCGTGCGTGTGTTGGACTCGCAGGCTATGCATGTTCATGTGTCCAAACCGACGGTGCCACAATACATGGTCACACTGGGCAGCAATGGCAACACTAGGGGAGGGGTCATTCGCTTTCGTTTCGGAGGTACTGGAGGGGAGCTCTGGCTGGTGGGGGAGGAGGTAGAGTCCGTTTCCGGAGGGCTCTAGCACACCCATTCATGTGGGAACCACAAGCACACCAGTGTCAGAATCAAAGGGGAGGATGAATTCACGTCCGCTGTGGGTCTGCATCCAGCTGACACTTAGAAGTCGGCTGATTCGCTGAGCAGAGCGAGAGGATAGGTCAAGGGTATACAACGCATGGATAGTGCGGTGAATAAGTCGGCTAGAGGCAAGCCTGACTGAAATCCGGACGGAGCCACTGCCCTTGACCTCAACACCAACCCCTCGAACGCGCAAGAGAGCGGAGGGGGGTGTGAATCGTACGAAATCGCCTTTAAACGCGGTGAGGTTGATCGAGCAGGCGATCGACTACCCAGATCTCTTAGAGATTGCGGCCGGGGGTTAGGGAAGAGGAGAAGGCTACGGAGCTGAAGGGCACACTCACCTCGGTGTCATCGTATATTCATCCGTGCACTCCTCGAGGGTGGGTAAACTGTCCGAGTCATCTGCGGGGACGTTGCTCAGCACATCGGCGTGCGCAAAGTGAGAGCCACCAGGGGCGCCGTACTTCTGAATGATCAGTTTGCGCTTCGCGAGTGTCCACCGCAAGAGAGCGTCATCCGGGGAAGCGCATGAGGACAAGATGTGGTCCGGGCTGTCGCAGGCGGTACACTTGGTGGGTAGGACGCGACCACCGCGAGGCACACGTGGAGGGTGGCCTCGACCGTTGTGTGAACCGCGGCATGCAGCGACAAAGGCGGAGATGGGAGGCGGTGAGGTGTGGGGAGCTGTTGCGGCCGGGGCGTCGTCCTCGTCCATATTGTGCGCCAAGTGGAGGATGCTGGCCATCACGTCATCAGCGGACAACAGTTAGTCTGCGCCGAACGCGTTGATGACGCATTGTTTGGCCTGACCGTGTGGGCCGGTGCTGGAAATACCGCGCAGCATGAGGAGACCGAGGTTGTGGGGGTGAATGGTAGCGGAACCATCAACCATCTGACATGTCTCGTTGTAGTCGTCGAACGTCTGCCGCATGTAGTGGACATAGTCACTGAGTGACTATCCGGGGCGCTGTCTGACCATCAAGTTGTCCAGCAGAGACAAGGAGCGAGCAAAGGACCGACTGTCGAGACGTTCACACAGGATGTCCCACGCTGCCGCTGCGCAGTCAGTACGTGATGGGGAGACGCACTTCATCGCCTGGTCAGCGCGTTGGTTCGTGCTAGTTGCATGAAGCAACAGGGTGTAGGCGTAGTGTTGCGCCAATTCGCCTAACCTTCCGCCCGAGTTGCGGATGGCAAGCTGTGGGATGAGGTAAGTGGCCTTGATAGAGAGGAAATTAAGGAAGTTCCTCTTCCCGTGCTTGAAGTCCGTGGTAGGCCCCATGGTAGGGACCGACATCTTCATGGACCGGTTGAGGGCGTCCTTGTCGAAACCGGTGGCCTCGTGGGCCGCGCGGCCGATGACCACCGGGTCAATGGTGGGGCGACGGCCGCCATGGGTGGTGTGCCCACCACGCTGTGTAGAATGCGAATGCCGGAAAAAGGGAGGCGGTGGTCCACCAGAGAAGGGAGGAGGTGGTCCGCCGGGGAAAGGAGAGTGGCCGGCCATAGTAGGCGGCGGGCCGTACGGGTGCGGGTGGCCACGGGAGGCGGGACGCGGAGCGGCGGTGCCTCCGGGAAAAAAGGTCCGGAATCCGGGAGGGCATACCCTGCAGGAGGGTACGGAGGAGGTGGTGGTAGGTGTTCCGCGGGCAGTTCGTGAGGCTGCGGTGCGTTGTTCGCATCGTGGCGGCGGTGTGCGACATGTGGGTCGCCAACCGAAGCTGCAGCGACAGCAACAGCGTGGGCCGTGTGCGCGTCCAGCCGAGCGCCGGGAAAGGTAGATGCGTGTGTGTGTGGGGGGGGGGGGGGGGGGGGCAAGGAGGTTCAAAGAGTGGTTATCGCGAGGGGAGTCGAGCTGCGCATCGCGACGACGCAAAGCGAAAGAGGGGTACGCAGGGGCAGCAGCAGCAGCAGCAGCATCAGCGGACTGAGCGTCCATGCGTGCGTTTATGAGCGCCATTTGCTGTAGGACGAGCGCGAGGGTAGCAAGGGTGGGACTGACAGAGCTCTGCGGAGAGCCGAGGTCAAGGGAAGCATGAGGCGAATCGGGTGGATAGTCGACAGAGCGAGTTTTCGGCGCCATTTCGACAGAGGACGAAAAAGAAAGAGCTGAAAAAACAGGCAGCGGTAAAAACCGCTAGCCGGACTTGTGCCTAACAGTGGTTTCAGAGAGACGGCTTGATGCCCGCCGACCCCTCGGCCTGATGCCCCGGGGTGTCTCAAAGCACCTTTTCTGTGTCCTCCACCCAATGTGGGGCACAAGTCGGGGCCACGGCCAGTGCATGTGGGAAGATGAGTCGCTACGATAATATATTAATTATTATGTTAAGCTAAAGCTGTCGTGCACTATGTGTGTGCATATTCACCCAATAGTGCGCCCCCCCCGTCTCCAACTTGGACATGTATGCACTGTCGATCAGTAAGGAAGGTAACTAACGCATACTTAGTTACAATCACAATCGCGCAAAGGGACAGTCACAGAGACAACCAGCCCGAGGCGTGGTGCCGGGACAACATAAGTGTTAGAGCTGAAGCCTAGCGATAGCTATGTACCAATACAAACAGGTTATCGGTATGTTCGATCTAGACATGCACTTATCATATCTAGAATAGCTTACAGTAGCTATTTGCAACTAATAACTATAAGGTATTTCCTCCACATCGGCTGCTATGCCTTCTTCGACAGCTGCGCCAACGCGGCAATTGGCGAGGCTTTGGACACGCTATCGCACGGCCCATCTCTAGCGGCAGAACATACGGCAGCGATTGCCCTTATCAAAGCGGGTCATTGCACCCACACAACGATGACGGAGGAGGCCGTCCGTACTCGATTGGGCTTCCTCCGCCTCACCAACAGCGGACAAGCGAGCACGGATGCGGACCGCGTCTTCGCTGAATTGGCCCACGAGCGCTTCTGCCGACCACGCCCTACCGCGGTCTCTGGCCCTTTGGATGCTCTCCGCCAAGCGTTCGTCGACCGCACGCTCGAAGTCAGCCTTCATGCTGCCAGCAAGGCAGCAGCCGGCGCAGCATTCGCCAAGATAACGCCGGACAAACCAACATGCCCTGACGTCAAGGCCCGCAAAGCGGCCGCCGACCAACACAAGGCAGCAACAGCAGCAGCAGCCGCCCGACCACCTCCCTTGCCAAGCCGACCGACCCGGCACGGCCAACGCCCAAGAAATGATGGTGTGGCCCGCCGCGCCGATTCTTGCTCCCGGATATCTCCCTTCATGCGACATCGCGTGCGTCGAAGATGGCGGGAGTGGGAGCGCATCGGCGCGAGCGGCCAAGTCCTAAGTTGGATCCGCCATGGTGTGCGCGTCAAGTTCAAACTTGGCACACGCCCCAAGCCTTTCAACCACGGCATCTCTATGCTAGACGCTACACCAGCCCAACTCGAGTTTGTAAACTCGGAACTCCCACGATTCGAGGCTTGCGGAGCGTGGGAGCGCTAGATTAACCCTCGCTACGTCTCCCGAATGTTTTTAGTCCCCAAACCCGGATGCAACCAGTGGCGCCTAATCATCGACCTTCGAGAACTCAACCGCTACTGCTCCACGTTCAACATGACATGCGATACCCTAAAGCACCTTCGCCACCTCTCTCGCCCGGGCGACTATTTTGTCTCCCTAGACCTCAGCGACGGGTATTACACCCTTGGCATCCGAGAGGAAGACCGCGACTACTTCACGGTTAACTACCGCGGCACCGTGTGGCGCCTCGCTTGCCTTCCGATGAGCTGGTCCGGCTCGGCATACTACTTTTGCAAGCTCACACAAGTGTTTACGAACAACCTACGTCGCCCCCCTCCTCCTACGCCGGTATCTACGCCGACACGCGCGCGCCCGTCAAAACTTTTTCTCCGGAACGCTCGATGGCGCGGTACGCGACTCCTCCCCTACAAGGACGACTTCCTTTTCTTGGTCGACTCGTACCAAGACGCGCTGCTCCTTCGTCAGGTGGGTGTCCGTCCGCAGCTTGGTCAGCGAGTGTGTTTGCGAGGTCGCTACCTAATGAGTGGTTGTGTGCTTTGATTTTGCCGAGGTGTGTACGGATGCCTGACTCGCAGCGGGTTTTGAGGGTGTGTGTGATGGAGAGGAGTGTGTCGTGGTGAATGTTGTGGCTACAGGCGGATGGGCAGTTCATGTAGCCTTGTATTAGGCGGAGGGAGCACGCAATGTCTGTAAGAAGGTGCCCTCCCCCACCAACTGCTCCATATGTCACGACCCACTACACACAGACCCCACCTCCACATGTTGCACATGCCCGCACTTTACCGTCCACTCCCAATGCCGCCCCGCTCAGGGATTCGCCACCTGGCAATGCAACTAGTGCGCTCGAGGCCAACACCACGACCTCACCCGCCCCAACAAGGTCCAGTGGGCTCCGTGCCTACAACTACACGACACCATCACTGAGACCCCCACCGGCCCCACCACACTGGCACACTCACCGCATTCAACTCCGGCTTTGTCCCCTCCACGACACCCTTACAACCCGAAGCCGGCCCCCCTCCATGGACGCACCCTCTTATCACGTTTAATCACGACCCTATCCACCCCGACCTCGACATGCTCCCTACTGATAAATTCACCATTAACGCGCACCCATCACTACACGACACCACTATTCTCTGCACTCCCGACGGCCGCGCGGTCACCACCATTAACGGCCCCCGCGTCCGCCACCTCCTGCAACTATTCCGCCCCGACCTCTCGCAGCACACGTTCGAGAAGGAGGTCTACCACCTCCTCACTCGTCTCGGCTCCCACTCAGAAATCCACTCACCCACACCTGCCACCACCACCCGTAATAGATGGGCCACTAGAGAGGGCCTCCTCACAGCCCTCCGCCACACATTCCACATCCAGACAGAACTACACTCCGACCCCCTCAACAAATCACTCCACTCACACACCTACCACTCCCTTTACCCCGAGGACATAGTCTTCTCATCAAGCGGCAGCAACGCCCCACACACATGGCACGGCACTAACATCGCCAACCCATAATACGACCACGAATGCATGCGCCGTGCCATGGAACATGCCATCATTAGCGCCCACCCCACAGCCTCTCACACACCCAGCGCAACCATCCTCATACTCCCCCGATGGGAACACACACCATACCGCCACTCCAAATACATCAACTCCCCATACACCCACCATCTCTACACCCTTCCCAATGACGTAAACACCTTCCTACCCCCGACCAACACACATGCCATCCCACCCCTACCCCGTTCGGCACACGCTGGATGATCGACATCTACCTCGTCGCCAACCCCCTAGCCCTCTCCACTCTACCCTCACACACAGCCATGACTGCACTCCACAACACACTCAAACCTATCTACGACACACACCTCCCCAACCCCTCCATCACCATCCCACCTCCACACCTCACCGACACCTACTCACCACACTCGGCGGGCATCTCAGCGGGCATGTTGTCTCTGGGCCCCCGTGTGCTACGCCAAAACTGTAGGACTCATAAGCAAGAGATAGACCGTGAACTACTAATCCCAACCTCTCCAATGGCAGTGACGATACCGTCTAAAGCAGACATGTATCCATGTATTTTATTATTTTTGATGTATACGTGTTTTTTTTTGCATACAAAATGAAATAAAAAGTGTCGCTTGTCTCCACGATACGCGGCCCGCTCCAGCCGCTGCGGGGTCGCTGATCAGCAAGGCTGTTCAGCTTGAGCTTGTCGAGACGAACCCGCATGACCTCGGCTCCTGTGCGACTCCGGTCGTGCCGGAGCTAGGGGGGAAAGGTAGGTGAAAAACCCCCCTCGCTCAAGTCGTCGTCTGTCCCGTCTCGATCCGTGCTCAACCCCGCCCGAGGTATTAGTTGCTCCTCCCGACGCATCGCGCTACCTAGCCGAGTCTTCTCTCCTCCTTCGGGGGCTGAGAAGAGAAAATGATTAGGCTGCACACGGTGTCCGGCTGGCTCTCCTCCCTCTGAGCCAGATTTTCTCATGTCCCATGTCCGTGTTCCGTCTGTTTCCAACACCTATATGATCGCGTTGTGGCCGTCCTTACCCTCCCCCGGTGGTTTACGTTGTTAGGAGGCCGCCTTTATGAGCAGTGTGCCGTTATGATAACGCTAGGCACACTGCATGAGGCAACCTGTCGATAACCGGGTACCGACTAGGAAAGGGGTTGGTAGAACACATGGATCGAGTCGCCGGTCCTCAAAAGATGGTGGGTACGGGAATATTTCCAATAACCCCTCGTACCGGGTTTTTCCGGCGGCGGGTGATCCGAAGGACCGCCGCCGCCAGACCGTGCCGCTCCTCCGGCTGCGACCCACCTCCGTCTTGCGTGGCATCAGGCCTCGCCCCCAGGGGAGACCTAAGGCTCTCGCATGGCTGGCGACTACTAGCGAGCGCCGTGCCCTAGCACTGGCTTCCCAACTGTCCGCCGCCAGCTCCAACACCCTCGTCCCTCCGCCGGTCCGTCCGTACCCTTCTTCGCCAAAAAGCATTTCGCAAACGCCGCTCCCGCCCCATCGTCGGGAGAGTATCTCCGAGTATTTAGTCGCGGAAAAGACATATCGGACTGGCCGAGCGGGAGATCCCTATGCCGGTGTACGGACATTATGTGTTTTCAAAACTCTCCGTACCGGGCTTCCCGAGAGCTGTTGATCCCGCGGATCGCAGCTGTCGGTACCTCGTTCAGCCCCCTACCGTGCCAAGCCCGCGCATTCGGTACATGTTATAAACAATTTCAATTTCAATTTCAACAAGGTGGGTATGGCATAGTTGCATGCCTATATCTATGCCCGCTAGTTCCGCGCGGTGGATGGTATGTGAGGGAGGTGTCGAAGTTTGGTACATATGTGGTACCCGGCGACATATGTCAACTATGCTTTTTCGGTGCGCCGGTACAGCGCACGCCTACTAATGCGCAGAAGCTCGCGGGCTCGATACCCGGTGAGTCCGATCATGGTATGTAGGCGTGCCACGGCCCGAGATGTACCCCCACCTTCCATATTGGTTTCGGAGCCGTGCTGCGGTCCGGGGAGAATCTAGAGGGGGCGTGGTAGTGTAAAAAATCGCGTCCTTTACCTCATCAAGCGTGTCGTCCACACGCGGAAGCGGGTATGCGTCCTTACGCGTAACCTCGTTAAGTCCACGGTAAGGGTCCGAATCGAAATTGAGAGCATAAAGATCGATAATCATGATTAATTCAAATTCAAAGATCGAGAATCGTGATTAATTAAATCTTAAAGATCGAGAATCGTGATTAATTCAATCTTAAAGATCGAGAATCGATATATTGTATCAAGAATCGCATCACTAGATCGGGTTTTCATTCACGTAAAGATCGATGCACATGATAATTCAGGCCCTAATTGTCGATGCATCTGATAATTCAACCTCTAAAAGATCACTGCATATGATAAATCGCGGCTCTAAATATCAATGCATCCGATAAATTGCGGCACAAAATATCAATGCATCTGATATTTCGGACGCTAACAATCACTGCATCTGATAATTCAAACGCTCAAGATCGAAGTCTTATAAATCGAAATTAAGTACGAGATTTAAAAAAACTTATGAATAACTGATGTGCATTCGATAGGTCAATCACCGCTTCATTGAAGTAATACCCAGCTCACAACCCAAGTCATGTTGTCGTGAATGGGAAGGGCACAATGCAATTGCTCTTCAAGGTTGAGACCCGTGTGCACGTTGGAGGCATGACGCACTATTCATAATACGTGAATTACATTCTATCCCCATACAACCCATCAAAAAAATGTGCTACAAACCCCTCACCCAGCGCAGCACATTCAACGTGGGTTTTACCCTGCCCACTACAGGTTGTCGTGCCTGGGATGATTGGGGTTAGGGCCGTCCTATACAGAGCGGAAAACCACGCGTGCCGCGTGGTCACTTTTGTACGTTTCTTGTCGTGCTAGTACAGTTCCTAATGTGTCGATTTTGCCGTCCTATACGACAAAGTGGGCACGGCGGCACGAACACGCGTGGTCGCCTATGATGGTGACTTGATCTAGCAGCGCAGCTACCGCTAGCGACTAGCTAGTATGCCATGATGGCTCGGAGGCAAGTGATGGCGAAAGAATCCTACCATTATCGCTAGCATTTTAGTAGCGCCATCGTTTGCCTCTAGCCATATATACCCGCACCTTGTCTTGCTTCGCGCGCACCGGTCAATTCAACGACGGGAGCGCGCTATCCCACCCGCACTCACACGTTCTACTACATGACTTTCAACAAGCGACAACCTAATTATTATTCACCAACTATCTACCCATGCATCCCCTTGAAGCACACATTGTGACATTTTTTCATTATTTTCCGTTAGCCTAGGCGAGATTCCCAAAGATTGCGTCGGGAGTAGGCGCCGGCCGGTGGCCCTGCACCGTAGCGGCGGGCGCCGCCGCGCGGGCAACCGATCACTCCCGTCCGTCCCCAAATCGGCGACCGACGGGTGAAAGAGGGGAAGCTAGTTACAGCCCTTACATTTTAACGTTTATTTTGTGGTGATTTTCATGGAATAATGGTGGTTGTGGCGGTGAGGCATGGGGTTGGGTGACCAAGGTTTCACTAGATCCCGGGCCACAAGGACCACGCGGGCACGCAAAGACCACGCGTGCCTGTCACACGGCCTCTGCGTGCCCGTGACAACACGTTTCGTGTCACGGAAGGCACGCGTGGTCGCGTGGCGTACTTCTACGTGAAAATTGTAACATCACGTACAAAAAACGTACAGGACCACGCGGCACGCGTGGTTTTTCGCTATGTATAGGACGGGGGTTATAGCTATCCAGCTACGGGCGTTGCACAGCTGTGCAGTTTACTGCACAGCTGTGCAATACTTCAGAATTCTAAACACGTACAACCGAGTTTTCTCCCAATCCAGCTCCCGACCTAGTATGTTAGCCTTTAAAGACGTTTACAGCGTTGGTTAGAATTTGGGAGCGAAATAAGCTGCGGCGGTGGCGTGGCATCGGCTCAAAAGTCAGTAATCTGGCCCATGTCGGCGGCCCAACGTCACCGTGCCGCTACAAATACAGACGCCCGCTTTAGCCGCGTTCATCGCCCTTTTCGCCCTAGAAAAGTCTTTATGGCGTAGGGCTCATACTTTGGAGGTTGGGGATGCCGTCACGCTAACATGGGTGGTGGCGGGGAGCAGCGGTGCGTGGGCGATGGTAGATTTTCACGCACTACACACCCGGAACTTCCCAAAAGTGAACTTAAAGGGCCAAAAGCTCGTGTTTATAGGCGAGGTGGCAAGTAGTAGCCCGCAATCAGCTAGGGATAGTCACATTGGGGCCCTATTGAGGCAAGGGTTGGTGGACGACGGCCTAGACGGCGATGAAAACGCCACCGACCCGGAGAAGGAGTACATACCGGTTCCATTGCGGCATTGCCATCCGAATAAGCATCCGTCTGGTAGGTCGCAAATGCTTCGATTAGTGCATGTGCATTTGAGAGGAATATCTATCTATATGATCAGGGATATCAAAGCTGCAGTCGTCGTTGGTTACATACAACTTGCTTACCTTTATCATTGCTTTCTTGCCTATTTGGCACTTATCTAGGGGACTGTTGTCTCGAGGGCATGTATGTACGAGTATGTTGCCTCTAGAGGGATAGAAAGTTGCGTATCTCTCTACCCTTTAAGTTAACTCTATAACTTACCATGTCTTACTTCCTTGGAGTGAAAATGGCAAGCTTATGGAGTGAAGAGGGCATTACCCAAGGTGAAAAAATTAGTACCACGTTTGACTTCTCCGCTCTGATGAGCTAGACTAGAGTTAGCTAGTGGAAAGAATATTTCTGTTATTTCTTCTCCTAGCTCCAACACCATAACTGTAAATGAGCAGATTTCCGTTTTTAACGACGCATTTGGGGAGATGGTTTAGTGCAAGAACTCTAATGACGGTCGATGAAAAGATGTTTGAGTTGCTAGGCGTGTGTGGAAACCTACACCAACACTTGTCATGTATGCTAACTAAGCCGCAACCGATTGGGTGGGTGCGATAGACAACGGTATGCTCTAGTATTCTTGCTTTTCGCATATGCTTTTTTGCATCATAAGACATGCTCCCCATTCCCTACTCTGTGCCCAACTTTGAGCTTGAGCCTAAAACCCTATAAAAGAAAACGGACAAAACCACGGCACGAAAGTATATACCCCGCGAAACGGAAGGCGTGCATTCACTGCAACACCTAAGGCCCCACTATTGGTAGTAGTAATGGCGCCATTGTATGCTCTAGTCATGTCCCTACACCGTGCTCTAGCCGCCGTGTTGCTCACCATCTTTATTAGCATTGCTACCGGCCCAGAAACATGTGGATGTGTTTTCGTCGAGTGATGCGGGTGTGAGATGCGCTTAAAGTCTAGTAAATATAGCACTATAACCTTTTACACACACTAGCACTACCCTACAAATCCCACCATTGTCTCCTCTCCACCACTTAGCTGATGCATATGGGTGGGAGAGTCCGTCGAAAAAGTATCGGCGGTCGCTGCACAGCTGTGCAGTGAGGTAATCGCTAAGCAAGTCCGCGTAGATGCGAAACCCCGACCCGACGCCGGCTCCAACTTGTTCCTTTGCAGTCTAACAACCTGTAAAATAGACTTGGGACGCAAAGACTGCGAGCTCGAGCTATACTAGCGTTCGCCGCGAAACCAGTGCGCATCTAGGCGAGAATTGCTTGGATGCGCTAGATTCGCACGCGCATCGAGGCTTACCGGTGGCGGTAGAAGCCCTGGAAACTTGCACAAGCAAACCGCAGTACGTTGAAAATGCGTGGCTGAAAGCTCGGCGTAAAATACGGTTAAATAGGTGCAGTTCGACGGGGTCGACAAGACATGCCTAAACTACTGCACAGCTGTGCGGTACCTACCCGATGTAGGATAGATAGGAGTAATATGTAATCGCTCAAAAACAGTAGAGAGAAGGTCTAACAATAAAAGTATATTGACGGGCGAGATAGCTCCCGTTGCCATCTCTCGTTGTGGTGCCAAAACGATGCATTGCCATGTTGCTGATTGTCCGGGCCATGGTTACGAATAGCTGGACCATGTGGTGCCAAGGAAGTGTCCCAAAATGGTGCGCTGCCATAGGTATCCCAAAATCGTTCGTTGCCAGACAAGTATCCCAGAAGATGAGCGCTTTCTAGGAACTCAGTTCACGCTGTCTCCTCTGGGGGAGCACTTCACGCAGACAAGCAACACACACACACACACACACACACACACACACACACACACACACACACACACACACACACACATACACACACACACACACACACACACACACACACACCGAAACAAATACAATGCAATGAGAGTAGTGGAGAGATTGTAAGTGCTTGTTACGGAAAGAAACAAAAAAGAAGTACTAAGTTACGAAGGCTTGCTGCTAATAGCCTGAACATTGGCAATGCACTTCACAACTTGTGCACCGAGGTGCGTTTTATCACGTTCGACATCTGTTTTACGGGCCCAAGGGACACACCCAATGAACACAGGCAAAAGAAGCCACTGATTTAGGAATGATATTGAACGGTGTCTTACATAATTCCAACATACCAACACGGTCGCACAAAACAGTGGTAAAGATACATAATGAATAAAAGTTACAGACAAAACACACACACACACGCACACACAGGATGTAATGCACACAACTCACGTAACAAAATAGGAAAAAATGCATGCAGTGAAGGGTCAAAACGTAACAAAACAGTGGTGAAGTTGCAGGATAAATAAAAGTTACAGACAACGCACACACACACACACACAGAATGTAATGCACACAACTCACGTAACATAACGGGAAAGAATGCATGCAGTGAAGGGTCACACTTTATAACGAAGTATTGATCATTACAGGCGAAAAAGGCGCACACGTTCACGACATGCATGGGAGCTAACAACTGGCACGTGATTACCATCTCATCGTTGCTCATTTGGCGGTCTTCAAGATATTCCGTCGTCGTTGGCAAAGCACGTAAACTATTCAACTATTGCGCCACAAGGCCAAGGCCCATCCCTAACACAACACACGGAGAAAAGTCACAGCAAGCACGGTCTGTTGATAATGAAAGGTGCATTCCACGCACACGACACGGTTGAGAATATACATTGCAAGTAAGACTTGCGAAGCACACACACACACACACACACACACACACACACACACACACACACACACACACACACACACACACACACACACACACACACACACACACACACACACACACACACACACACACACACACACACACACACATACGCACGCGCGCGCGCTCGAATTTGCAGGGTTTCGGCATATATGGGCACGACTACGTAGACGGTAAAGGAGCACAGTGGCACTTGAAATAAAGCTTATGGGACTCACCTCTATACCGTCCTTGACGCAGACTAAAAAATAGTAGTCGCTGCCTTCACTTGCAACGAAGCTGTCGAGAGTCTCCACGCTTTCCATACCACTACCGACGTCTAATAGTCCTTTGTGTTTGCATCGGCGTAGACAAGCCCTTGCTAAAACGAATGGTGTTGTTTGTTGCACAATGTTGCACTACGCACCTTTACGAGTCGCAGAGCGTCCGACGATGAATGCGAGTTAGCGCAAGCGTCGACGAAGTCTATTAGCATCGCCTTCGACGCCGCGTCGAGTAGATGCGAGGCCATCCCAACGCAACTTGCAGAAGCCGCGCCCCACATGAGACTTTCAACGACGATATCGTCGCGTCCAACTCCACAAGTTGATAATGATGCGAGGCGGACATCCATCCACGGTTAGACATCGCGCACCGGAGTGAAAAAATCTACTTATTTATGTGGTTGCCGCGCGCTTTTCAGGTTGACTACAGACGTGCAGTCGCTTGGTAGACTGACGTTTCGTCCCCATATTGTCACTATTTTTAAATCCATACGTAACGTAATATATTCTCATGTATTTCGTGCTATTTCTGGATAGGCTACGAAGAAGGGGAATAACAATAAGCGTTTAATATACTGTGCTTTTCAACACTCTTCAAAAGTACATGTACGGATAGGTGATGGCATAGGTTCATCGCATCCGTCGATCAAAATCTTCGTAACCAATGATCCCTTTCTGGACCGTCATCGGCGCCGATCCACCTCGTCACCACGTTTTATCCAAGCATGGCAACGAGACCATGATCCCTTTTATGACGCATACGAGTTGCTGATTGGTCAATCCATGAACCCCTTTCTCGGCTCGTGTTGGCCGTTGATATATCACGGAACCAACGATGGCCATAGATGCATTTTTCTGAGTATAGTACTGATAATGCAATTATGTTTGAACACCTTCTCCTTATTTTCGTAATAAAAAATATTTCTTACAAGAAAAAGCAGTGGAGGCCACCAAGCAAAAAAAAAAAAAAAAAGGAGGAAAAAACAAAAAACCTAAGCCCGAGGAACAGAAAGGCATGCCACAACACCAGCACTGCCCTCCTGAAAAGCGTCGCGGAGATAAGAACCTCCTTATTTTCGTCATTGTCGATGACTTAAAAACATTCGACGTGTGTGTGAATTGCAATTTTTCATTCATCTGCTAAATTTTTATATGGTTAGTGTAGATATAAAGCGAATTACCATTTGATTTAAGCTCGCGCGGGATAGAAGAATGAAACAAAGGTAGAAACGATAAATAAATATTAATACATCTGCGATAATATTAATCTACGCGGGATAAATATCGGTGCATCTGATAAATCGCGGACTAAAGATCGGTGCATATGATAAATCGCTGCTATAAAGATTGGTGCATCTGATAAGTCAAGCCTATAAATATCGACGCATCTGATAAGTCAAGCCTATAAATATCGACGCATCTGATAAGTCAAGCCTATAAATATCGAGGCATCTAATAATTCAAGCCTATAAATATCGACGCATCTGATAAGTCAAGCCTATAAATATCGACGCATCTGATAAGTCAGGCCTTTAAATATTGATGCATTTGATAAGTCAAGCCTTAAAGATCGATGCATCCGATAAATGTAGTGCCTAAATCTAGATAATTGATTAATTGCAAAAAACGCCGATGCATCGATTACTGATCATTATTCAATCTCTGATTCGGACCCTTAGTCCACGGTAGTCAATGCACTGTCCGAAATGAACCCCCACCTTCCACATTGGTTTCGAAGCCGGGCTGCGGTTCGGGGAGAGTCCGGGGGGGGCCGTGGTAGTGTCGTAGTTTGGTACATATGTTGTATGTGACCACATATGTCAACTATGCTTTTTCTGTGCGCCGGTAAAGCGCACGCCTAATACGCAGAAGGTTGCGGGTTCAATACCCGGTGAGTCCGATCATGTTATGTAATCGTGTCACGGCCCGATATGTACCCCCACCTTCCACATAGGGTTAGAGTTCACCAGAATTTGATGCGTGTGTCCGAGGCGGGGTGAGTGGCGGCCGCTTCAAGGGGGGGGGGCTCCTTTCTTGGAGCCGTATGTGTATACGAAGTCCTGCCTGTTCCAAGCAAGTTCTCCTAAGGTGGGGGAGTATTTTAGTTTCGTGCGTTCCGGGAGGGGGTAAGTAATGGGGTGAGTGGGGTTGGGGGGGAGATGGTAGATGCCTTGGG
>JAPMLY010003611.1:0-16919 GCA_026401115.1 Tetraselmis chui | reverse complement strand
AAGTTGTCAGGGACATCGCAGCTGAGTGGACGGCAGTGCTCGTGGTCGTTCCTGGGACAGGATGAAGCGGAGCAAGCGTTTACGATTGGGTACGCAGAGGAAATTGGTTGCGCAACGCAAAATACATTTCACTCAATATTCATTCAATGGGAAAGATATAACATTAAAATGTTGCGCACGCAATGCCAACCAATTCAAATGCCGCACAAAAACAGAGTAAATGTAATCTACTAATTGTACTTAATATTTTATTTGTTGGTGGATGTTTTGAATTTAACTTGTCGCAGCCACTTTTGTGTGTGTATTTCGCAAATTCATTCTGCAGTTTGGTTATTTGTGAGGGGCCATGACGGACATTTGCGTCAGAGGGAACTCACTTTTCGTAGAGTTGCAACGGATCGTGCGGCTCCAGCAGGCGCATCGCGGCGCGGGTGGTGGGCAGCGAGAAGCCGATGAGGGAGTAATAGTAGTGCCACCTGAAAGTAGTGGAGACGGGGGAGGGCGCTGTGAAGGTCAAACAGGGGCAAGGCAACCATCCGCCTGACACTGAAAAAATAATATGTTCACTTAAATAAAACATGGATTTGGGGCGAAACAACATTTTCACCAAATCAGATTTGCTGTTAATTGAAAGCAATTCGTTCTCTGAATTTGTAAACGAACAAAAGGCACAAGTATTTTTTTGAACGTTTTGAGGTATTATATATTGTTCGAATTGAACGCCTCCGAGATTCAGAAACGATGGGCACCGAATTGCGCACCACTCCTCACTGACCGCCTCCCACAAATGTTGGTCGCGCCGCATGGCGCAAGGGTAGGAGCAAGGAATACGCCAGCCGGGCGACCAGGCCGCCACGCCGCCCCGGCTCTGGATGCCCGCCGCCTGTCGAGGGAAAAGCGGACGCTTAACTTGGGCAACAATTGAAGAAATATGTAATTGTAAGAATATTGTTAACCGCTCTTACCATTTATTTTACCACAATTGTTTGAAAATATTTACATATATAAAATAATGCCATCGCCTCTACGCAACGACATCACAAAAACACACACACACACATACATACACACACACACACAAACACACATACAAACACGCACACATACACATACACACACACATATATATATACACACACACATTCATACATACATACACACACAAACACGCACGCACACGCACACACACACGCAATATTGTATTTGATAAATTATTTTTCATATATTCGTGTTCGACTTCTCATATGTAATGATGACCGGACGCCCATTAACAATATGAAAAAGTGCGCGTGGGTTATGCGACTTTTTTCCTGTAAAATAAAGTGATGCACGTTTAATTGTGTGGGTTCAGCAGCGCTCGTGTGAGTTAAGTGTCAGAGAATATGTCACAATAATGCGCGAAACTGACAGGTTCGTTGTGTGTTTGAAAAATCAACAAATGCTGCGAAATATGAAAATGAAATATGAATGATGTCCAACTGCAATGCACCCAATTACGTATTACCATGGGTTGTTTGGAATGGATGAACGCAAGTGGAGGGGAGTGAATGACTGTCAGTAATGCCAGGCGCGAAGATCCTAAAATTGTCAATGTTTTGGGGCCCCACCTGGATCATCCCGTACTCGAGGGTGGTGTACGGAGCGTAGGGCGGCATGCTCTTGATCACCATGCGCAGGCGAGAGTCCACGGCCTCGTGGTGCAGGAGGTCCACCAGGCGGATTTGGTGCACCAGTAGGGTGGCCGGGATGAGTGACCACTGCGCAGTGGGCGGTGGGATGGGTGGGGATGGGTGAGAATACGGGATTACAAAAATTAGAATATACGTATATACTCACGAGTAATACATTGATACAATACTACATCACTTGTAAGTATGAGGGAAGCCTTTCGAGTGTTCACTCATGCACACCCTACCATTCGGCGGTTAAGACTTGATTTCTTGTTTTAGGTGACGGTGTGACGATAAAATGTGTATCTGACAAACAAATTGTCATATCAAAATGTATTTGTTTCAGTTGAAAGCAATGCGAAGCAGCCCACTTTTCGAGCCACTGTTTTGTGTTCCGACTCATTCGTGTTCAGCTGCCCTTCATCAGCGCTCACAGGAAAAAATCAATCTAGTTATCCTTCACTCCAACAACGTCGGATCATGCATGTCGACAATAATTCTTACGGCCCGACACATAGTAGTGCCGACACTGCGATTTGATGGATGCCAAATAAAACGAATACGTACTGTCGGGGCGCACGTGAAGGAAGTAGCCGGTGAAGAAGAGGCTCGCCAGGGAAACGACGGAGCCGTCACTCCGCTGCTCCGCCGAGTCGACGGTGACAGCCTGGCGGAGCATGTCGAAGAACGTCTCGCGCGAGGGTTCGAACACAAAGGCGCCGTCGTTGAAGACCTCGTGCACGACGCGAGGGTGACGGGGCGCCTCGACGGCCGCCGGAACCCGAGTCTCCCACACCGCTTCCATGTTCTGCGCCGCGCAAATGCACCGCCGATGAGTGATGCGAACCCATCGATGGACTCACTGGCGTGTCGAGTATTATCAATACTAAATCTATATCGATTGGGGGTGATTACAAATTTATTCGCGCTTAATCATTTATGGCGAAGGGGGTCGGCACCTTTCGGAACCAGACGGAGGGGTCAAAGAAAGCGATTTTGGTGTACTCCTCCGCCAGCCACATCGACACCTTGTTGAAGCCCACGTGCGTGGCGGGGTCGAAGGGCTCCGCAACGCGCATCACCAGCACGCACGCGGCCTGGAGGCGCCGGATGGCGGCAGAGGATACCTGCGCGGTCGCGGCGGCGGTCGTGACGATGGTGAGTGAGACGATGGAAATTATATATTCATGGTCGGTGTTTAGTACTCAAGTCCTTTACTACCGCCTATTCACTGATTTATAGAATTCGAAAGAGTAAATAAGGTAAAAAAGGGAAGCATAAGAGTACTCGACACACACAAAAACCATCCAAGGTCTGGGGGCGGGAGGAGAGGACGAAGGGCGGTAACGGGGGCGGAAGGTAGCGCACGTTGGCGGAGACAAAGACGAGCATATCTCGGTCTTGGGTGCTGTACTTTCGAAGTGTATAAATAAGGACCAAAGCGGCGGCCAACTCGCTGTCGTCCTCGATCAGCGTCGCCCACGCCTCACGACAGCCAGTGGGGCCGCCGGTGCCTACATTTTTCGTACACAATCAGCGTCAGCCCAGACAAAAGTGCCCTAGTTCGCCGTCGATGACTCGCCATCGACCCCGAAAGTCGTAAAACGCGAGAAAACAATTGTCGAGTTTCAATTATGCCAAACGTACGTAAGCCCTATTATACATGGCCGTGAACATGCACGACCGCCAACGCAGAGGCCGGAATTGACAAAAAGTGTAATCGTATCATGTACGTGCACTGCTTGGCGAGTGAGGGGCTCGTCGTCGTCGTCGTCGCACCCGGGCCTGCGCGCGAGCGGTCGTCCGGTTTGATGGTGGCGACAGTCGGCGAGTACAGCCCTCGCTCGCACGACAGAGTGGACATCCCGACGCACACCTTGTTGTCCTCAAACACCTTCGCCGGCCAATGCAGCCGCCACTCCTGCCACAACGTACCTCCCATGCGTCAGCTCGACAGTTGACAAACGCCTCGCCGATGCGTCGATCACTTGCATAAAACAAAACAAATCAAAATGATTCAATGTGGTTCTGAATAAGCGTATATCATAATATATTACCTCCCTAATCTCCCCCGTCGCCGCCATGTCGACGTCGCCGGCGTTCTCTGTCGCGCCACACGCCCCACACGAGCGACGGCACTCTCCTTCACGCCCCACCTCGCCCACCTGCCAACCATACAACCACCACCATCAGACTCCCTTCAGACCTCCTTCAGAAATGATTTGGGTTTGTCCTGTTACATGAGCGCGCCACCCTTTCATCATGTTTATCCGTGTTCGTGGTTTACAATCAACAGTTGTTTGGGTACTAAATTTAATGTGACAACGACAATCAAAAATAAAATCTACACCGAAATTAATTTAAATATAGCAATGGAAAGGAGCGTCGAATAGTAATTGCTTAAAAACTTAAACCCTAAAAGTGCCCTAAACTGAAATGCAGTCATTGGATGGGATAGTTTTCCACCTCATACCATGTAGGAGCGGTCCTCCTCGCACATGCCTGCCTCGGCCCACGCAGGGCAGCTTTCATTCTTATCCACACAATCGTCGCCTCGGCCCTGCGCCGCGTACGACGCGCCGCCCCGCCAAGACGCCCCGCCCTGCCCCTCCTCCTCCATACCCAACGCCGCCGCCTCCGACGCAATCGAGAAATCAGGGATGAAGTCGTCTTTGGGTGCACAGGCGCCGCAGGTGAGGCGGCACTGCCCCGTAAAGCCATCCGTGCCCAACATCCAACTGAGCGACGAGGGCAGCAAAACAGCAGAAGGGGAAATGAAACAAAAGGGAATTAGTGTGCCTGGCATTCGAAATCGAGGCACATTAGTTGTGGAGTCGAGTCAGGTGTCAAAAGTTAACAGGCAACAGGTCGAGCTGCATATATAAAATAATGCCTCATGTCGCATGCATACCGAAACACAATTCACTCACTCACTTACATTACTCACTCATTCTAGCCAATGTAAGCCGCGAATGTAACAACAATAAACCGTCGGCAATTACTTTAAAAAAGTTGGGTCCTAATGACTTTCAGTGATTCCAGGAGATTCCACACAAACAGCAAAAGCTGCAGTGATTTATGGAAAGTAAGAAATGACCACTGAAACAAATATATTCCATAAAAAAAGATGGAAATCTCAAATAGTCACCCGCACCGCCCCAAACATCTCCAAATACGTTGAAATGCGTCAATTCATCCATTGTCTTCATTAGTTTGGGGCGCGGCTCACTCGGGGTTGTTGCTGCATTCGCCGGCGTCCCTCAAAGGGGCGCAGTCGGAATAGACGTCGCGGCAGTCGTCGTCGGAGGACGCGCTCGGCTCGACGGAGTCGCCGCAGAGTCCACAGGAGGCGACGCAGGCGCCCGCTCCGCCCTCCCCGCTGCCCATCATATAGCCGGCGTTGTTCAGGCACTCGCCCGCCGCCGCCCACGCGCGACAGTCGCGCTCGGTATCGACGCACTCGGCGGGTGCGATGGCGGGTAAGTCGCCCGGAGCGCTGTGCGCCGCGTGCGCCGCCTTAACAAAGCCCGCCGCCGAGAGAGAGCCCTCCATCTAAGGCGCGGCCGAGTGGGAGACAACAGGCTCGGGTTCAGTGCACACGTTCGACGTGCTTTATATAATATCGGAGCATAAACTCCCCAAATATATATATATATATATTATTTTATATATATATTGAGTGGATGAACACATTTTTGGGGCGTATTTCAAAGAGATTCTATTTTGTAAATAGGCGGAATGTTTTATAAATTGTGAGTATTATAACATTTGCTGAAAATTTAAAACAGTGTTTGACTATTTTGACGAAATGGGCGTTTATTATGTCAATTTTCAGAGGCATTCAATGAGAATTAAATTTCAGACGCATTGCACACATTTGCTTTTCAATCATGTGAATGAAAAGGCTGACGAGCATAAGTGGTTGTGAGTGGGAAATGACGTGAGTGATCGCGACTCTATGTTTCGTTATTGGGAGCGAAACAGAGAGACGCCACAAATGCATTTAACATTGCCATAATCTTTGCGGTCGCACAATTAAATTTGAAAATGTGAAAAAATTAGGCGTGTGCACGTATTCTACATGTGATTTGTGGGGTTTATGGGGGTCGCCACTCACGAGACTGCGACATTATGATGAGGGTATTTGAAGAGGAGGGGCGAGGCGAGCACACACAAATGTAACCGGAGAATTTGACTGGCTCGATATTTCTGAATTATATTTTATGATGAGGAATGGCGTCGACGAAACAGCGCGCGGCATGCATGACAACAACGAGGGGCACATACGATCGCAGCGCCGCAAAAGCGGACACAACAGCGCACAACTCAGTACTCACGACATTCACCGTAATAACATACTCAGGAAGGTACACATCTTTTACATGCATTTTGTGGGGGAGGGGGGATGATTTTTGGGGTCGCCACTCCCGAGACTGCGACATTATGATGAGTGTATTTGAAGAGAGGGGACGAGGCGAGCACACACACATGTGACCGGTTTGGCGAGAATTTGAGTGGCTCGTGATCTCTGGATTCCATTTCGAAATGTTGTGAATTTTGTTCTTTCATTTCGGATTTGCTTTTTGATGTTTCTTTTTCTTTTTGGTTTGGGGGGGAGGCGAAGTGGCTACCGCGCTTATCATTTCGTTTTGCAGAGTACGGGTGCGAAGCGGCAGCCCCATTTCAGCAGTGGCTGGGGTGCGAATCGGCAGCCCCATTTTAGCAGTGGTGGGGGTGCGAAGTGGCCGCCCCACCTCTTCCTTGGCAATCATCGACAGCTCCGACGCCATCACTTGCTGCCCCGCGGACGTCCAAAGGTTGCTCGACACCAAATACGCCAGCAGCGCCGCCGACAGCAGCAACAAACCGCCCACGACGACTCTCCCGTTGCCTGACAGTCCCGTCGACCTCGACCGCGGGGCTCCTCCCTCCTCGTCCTCCGTCGCCATTGCGCTGCGATAATAATATTATCAAGTCCTAATAAGTACTAATTCAACGCGCCCGTCATTCCCGTCACTCGCCACTTTGCCACCCCAGGGACGGCCGAACCCCCCTAGGGTCCTAAACCGCCTTGAGCTGTGCGTATTCCCCAACGCAAAGCCTCTTTCGCTGTGACGTTGTTGATGCTCGTCGAATGCGGCTTGCGCCTACGCACGATTCCTCTCTACTAACGGCAGTCAGAATCGTATTGGAAACCGCTTTGTAAACAATTGACAAACTCGTCCTTCAACGCTCATCCACGCCTCCCCCACCCCTCAGCAACGTCGGTCGCAGTACCAGTGCCATACCACCACCAGGCTAAGCAAAGTCACCCCCGTAAGGATTATCGTCAATTATGTATCCCCGCGGCGTGGCGACGGAGGTCGGCAGAGTTCCCACGGCTACCCATTCACCTCCCTGGCCGGCTTTCACTTCCCCTGGAGTAGCGATGGCCCGCGGCTCACCTCTCAACTGCTCCCCGCCTCACGAACCGGTGTGGCACAGCCACACTGAGCGCACCGCTAAGCAACCTCTGTTCCGTCACCTGTGGTAATCCGAGAAGTTGATGGGGTGGGTTAAAATTCGACTATCGGCACGGGCTTTGCTACCTTTTGATACTCGGCAGCGAGGATTCGCGACTCCGGGGCGAGGGTTGCGGGCCTGTTGGATGAACGTGGGTACCTGTCGGCGCAGACTTTATATTTACAGTTGAAGATGCTTCTCCACCTCCCCTTTTTATAGCACGCGACTGATCCTCACGGCTCGCCTACTGCGTGACGTCCGCTGGCTCCGGCTCGGCGCTTGACTGGCCGCTCTCCGGCTACTGGTTATTGTGGGTGGTTGGGGCGCGTGCGCGGCTCGGAACATGATATTTTTTTTTTCTTGCTTGGTGGCCTCCACTGCTTTTTCTTGTAAGAAAGTTTTTATATTTTTAAAAACGACCTGTACTGGTACTGCTCGTAACGGCCTCCGCCTACTTCGCGTTATCCTCAGATTGATACCAGTGCCGTGCAGGTACCTGTACTTCGGGAATCACCAGCACAGCTATCTCGAATCCGTACAGGTACCTGTACTGCCAGCCATTTTTTAATTCACATCAAATATGGTTACACGAAGAACAAGATGTTTGGATTACAAGAAGAACAAGAAGAGCAAGGACAGGGAAAGTGGGAGGGGAAACAAAAGGGCAAGAGTGACAAGAGGATCACGGAATCCAAAGCACGGCAAAAGGAAAGCACTACATTGTGCACAAACCAATGGATTACAAGAAGAACAACGTGAGCACGAATGCAATCATATTCATGCAAATAAAGTTGGTTAATGGATTACAAGGGAAGATTATTGATTACACGAAGAACAAGAAGAGCAAGGACATGGAAAGTGGGAGGGGAAACAAAAGGGCAAGAGTGACAAGAGGATCACGGAATCCAAAGCACGGCAAAAGGAAAGCACTACATTGTGCACAAACCAATGGATTACAAGAAGAACAACGTGAGCACGAATGCAACCATATTCATGCAAATAAAGTTGGTTAATGGATTACAAGGGAAGATTATTGATTACACGAAGAACAAGAAGAGCAAGGACATGGAAAGTGGGAGGGGAAACAAAAGGGCAAGAGTGACAAGAGGATCACGGAATCCAAAGCACGGCAAAAGGAAAGCACTACATTGTGCACAAACCAATGGATTACAAGAAGAACAACGTGAGCACGAATGCAACCATATTCATGCAAATAAAGTTGGTTAATGGATTACAAGGGAAGATTATTGATTACACGAAGAACAAGAAGAGCAAGGACATGGAAAGTGGGAGGGGAAACAAAAGGGCAAGAGTGACAAGAGGATCACGGAATCCAAAGCACGGCAAAAGGAAAGCACTACATTGTGCACAAACCAATGGATTACAAGAAGAACAACGTGAGCACGAATGCAATCATATTCATGCAAATAAAGTTGGTTAATGGATTACAAGGGAAGATTATTGATTACACGAAGAACAAGAAGAGCAAGGACATGGAAAGTGGGAGGGGAAACAAAAGGGCAAGAGTGACAAGAGGATCACGGAATCCAAAGCACGGCAAAAGGAAAGCACTACATTGTGCACAAACCAATGGATTACAAGAAGAACAACGTGAGCACGAATGCAATCTTATTCATGCAAATAAAGTTGGTTAATGGATTACAAGGGAAGATTATTGATAACACGAAGAACAAGAAGAGCAAGGACATGGAAAGTGGGAGGGGAAACAAAAGGGCAAGAGTGACAAGAGGATCACGGAATCCAAAGCACGGCAAAAGGAAAGCACTACATTGTGCACAAACCAATGGATTACAAGAAGAACAACGTGAGCACGAATGCAACCATATTCATGCAAATAAAGTTGGTTAATGGATTACAAGGGAAGATGTTTGGATTACAAGAAGAACAAGAAGAGCAAGGACATGGAAAGTGGGAGGGGAAACAAAAGGGCAAGAGTGACAAGAGGATCACGGAATCCAAAGCACGGCAAAAGGAAAGCACTACATTGTGCACAAACCAATGGATTACAAGAAGAACAACGTGAGCACGAATGCAACCATATTCATGCAAATAAAGTTGGTTAATGGATTACAAGAGAAGATGTTTGGATTACAAGAAGAACAAGAAGAGCAAGGACATGGAAAGTGGGAGGGGAAACAAAAGGGCAAGAGTGACAAGAGGATCACGGAATCCAAAGCACGGCAAAAGGAAAGCACTACATTGTGCACAAACCAATGGATTACAAGAAGAACAACGTGAGCACGAATGCAACCATATTCATGCAAATAAAGTTGGTTAATGGATTACAAGGGAAGATGTTTGGATTACAAGAAGAACAAGAAGAGCGTGGACATGGAAAGTGGGAGGGGAAACAAAAGGGCAAGAGTGACAAGAGGATCACGGAATCCAAAGCACGGCAAAAGGAAAGCACTACATTGTGCACAAACCAATGGATTACAAGAAGAACAACGTGAGCACGAATGCAACCATATTCATGCAAATAAAGTTGGTTAATGGATTACAAGGGAAGATGTTTGGATTACAAGAAGAACAAGAAGAGCAAGGACATGGAAAGTGGGAGGGGAAACAAAAGGGCAAGAGTGACAAGAGGATCACGGAATCCAAAGCACGGCAAAAGGAAAGCACTACATTGTGCACAAACCAATGGATTACAAGAAGAACAACGTGAGCACGAATGCAACCATATTCATGCAAATAAAGTTGGTTAATGGATTACAAGGGAAGATGTTTGGATTACAAGAAGAACAAGAAGAGCAAGGACATGGAAAGTGGGAGGGGAAACAAAAGGGCAAGAGTGACAAGAGGATCACGGAATCCAAAGCACGGCAAAAGGAAAGCACTACATTGTGCACAAACCAATGGATTACAAGAAGAACAAAGTGAGCACGAATGCAACCATATTCATGCAAATAAAGTTGGTTAATGGATTACAAGGGAAGATGTTTGGATTACAAGAAGAACAAGAAGAGCAAGGACAAGGAAAGTGGGAGGGGAAACAAAAGGGCAAGAGTGACAAGAGGATCACGGAATCCAAAGCACGGCAAAAGGAAAGCACTACATTGTGCACAAACCAATGGATTACAAGAAGAACAACGTGAGCACGAATGCAACCATATTCATGCAAATAAAGTTGGTTAATGGATTACAAGGGAAGATGTTTGGATTACAAGAAGAACAAGAAGAGCAAGGACATGGAAAGTGGGAGGGGAAACAAAAGGGCAAGAGTGACAAGAGGATCACGGAATCCAAAGCACGGCAAAAGGAAAGCACTACATTGTGCACAAACCAATGGATTACAAGAAGAACAACGTGAGCACGAATGCAACCATATTCATGCAAATAAAGTTGGTTAATAGGGGGCCTTCGCGGCAATTTGCAATAAACTTTGTACTAAACGCACCGCGTGCCACGTAGCGCGCTCGCATGCGTCAGCATGTAATCATTACACCTGACTCGGAATTATGGTAGGGATACCGGCATGTCTCCCATCACACACTTTCAGTCTTTCATGTCTCCCATCACACATTGTCCCGGCTCCTTCGGGGTATGTTGTCCGCGTAGCGTCGCAGCCATGGTCCGCCGGGTCGGAAGTGGCCGACAACAAGCGGATGCCTTGTCTGGGTTTAAGACAGTTGCCGTCATTCTCGCGGCTAGCTTTCGGAAACCTCCGCTCGCCTCCGTATGTCTACCGCACCTTATCGGACACCTGCGGATCTACCAACGGCTACGGCAGCGGGCGTCGAGAGCTTGGCCAGCACACCTTAGCCATACGAACCTTAACCTCGAGAATGAAAGTGCCAGCGAACGGTTGTTTCATGATACTTACCGTATGAAACCGGCAGACTTTGGCGAAATACTCGAGGCGCTACAGGTGCCGACCACCATGATGTACCCGAATCGCGGCGCCAAGTTCACAGGGACGACGGGGTTGCTCGTTTTGTTAGCACGTCTCGGTACTGCGGGCGCCCTACACGGTTTGGGACGGAAGCTAAGGATGAACCCGGACCGCATTTCGAAAATATCTGTGACGATGGTGCGGTGGATGCGGCAGCGCTGGGGGGCTACTGTTGTATGCGGACTTGATATTTCGCGGCTGCCCACTTACGTGGACGCCATCAAGGCAAGGACTGCCGTCAACCTACCAGTTTTCGGCTTCATCGATTGCACCCTCAGAGGCACTCGGCGGGTGAAGTATGGACAGGCTGCCATATATTCCGGTCACAAAAAAAAACATGGCCTGAAGTATCAGATTGTTGCCGTCCCGGATGGGTTGATTTGTTGCTTGGCGGGGCCCGTGCAAGGTCGGCGAGGGGACAGCAGGATTCTGGAGGAGTCCGAACTTGAGGACTACGTGCAAGGTATTCAGCGCTCGCAAGGAACCCGCTACCTCATATATGCCGATGCAGCATACGCGGAGACGGAGACCATAGCAACGGGCTATAATAGAATGCAACGTAGTAGAGACCCCGCGAAGGACCAGTTCTCCCGTGCTATGAATGCCCCCCGCACTTCTGTTGAGTGGGCTTTTGGGCTTGTGCAACAATATTTTCCGTGGGTGGATGATGTGGCTGCAAATAACTTAGCCGTCACACCTGTAGGGCTGTTCTACCAGGCAGCCGTGCTCCTCACTAATTGCATCACATGCGCCCAACAGCAAGCCCCCACTTTTTATTCCTATTTCAACTTGTCGCCGCCATCGCTTACTAGCTACTTGACATGATAGAAAATGCAACTTGTAAAACATAAATGATTACAAACTTCACTTGCCATTATTCTGCTGCATCTGCTGAAACATCATGCTAAGCACATTCCCTGTCTGATTCTGAATCGTGCTGATGCGCTCTTGTGCCACCGTCATTTCCTTTTGTGCTGCTGTCATGTCTGCTTGCGCAATTGCCATATCCTTTTGTGCATCTGATAATTTTTCTATGCCCTGGCCTATCCGCGTCAACAGCTCTATCTGCTTATGTCCCCTCGCCTTGTCCTCCTGCATGTACGAGTCCATGCTTGGCAGCAGCTCGTTCTCTAGCTGCTCTCTCAAAGCGGTGAGGTCATGCTTACCGGAGGGGTTGCTCGATCCGGCGCCACTGCTGCGCTTGCGCTTGTTGCCCGCCAACTTGCGACTCTCTTGGAACTCCTTCTCGGCTGCGTCCATAGCAAGTTTGTATTGTGCCGCCCTCTCATGGGTCTTGTTGATAAATCTGTATACATTACAGTAGCGCCCCCAACGTCATTGACTCATGCTAACAAGCCAACACAAACAAATACATTTGCATTATAAATCACAACGCATGCTGGGCGGGGCTCACCTGTTGTCTATGCAGCGTATTGCAACACTGCAAAAGTACATCGCTGCGTACTTAACTGCCAACAACCGCTGATCAGGGGGCTTTCCCCTCAATATTGCCACGTTGCGCTCTGTCTGCTCCCTGCGGAATGCGTAGTACTGTTGTAGGCGGGTTGGTGACGCGTCCTTTCCCTTCACGGGCTCCCCGCCATCGTTCAGCGTGTGCATGTGCGGGAAGCATGCAAGTCGCTCCATCAACTGAAAACTATGAAACATGCTTTCCATTTCCACGGCGGAAGTCTCATGCTGTCCGTTGCCGTTGTCCTCGTGCTGCAAAATTGTGTATGCCTGTAACATGTGCGCGTCCAGCGCCCACTGGTCCTCAACCGCCTCACCTTGATCCAGGAAGTTGAGGAAGCTCCATGGTTTCGGCAGTTCAGTTACACCAGGCTCTGGCAGGGGCAATGTGGTAAAAATTTCCCACGTGCACTTCTTCCGAAGCTCCTTCTCCTCCGTTGTGAGCTCCAGCACGTCCGCTGCGTCCGGCGGCACGAAGTCATCCATGTCCGGATCGTAGTTTTCGTCCTCTATCGAGTCCGATTGCCCGACTGGCTCTCCGTCCTCACGCCCACCCGCCTTCATGGCCTTTAGGTTGTGGCGGCGGGATCCCAAGCCCAAAGCCAATCTACGTAGAGGGAGGGGGGGGGGGGTCAAGATCGAGCGGGATTGCCAAAAAATCGAGCCGGCAGCCAGGCAACGTAGATAAGAGGGGGACTCTCACCTTTCTGCCGCTAGGCCGTGCGCCTCCTTTGCGGCGTCTACCTTGGCCTTCTTCGCTTTGCCCATCTTCTCGGCCTCGGTGTTGGCTTCTTGCGCGAGCAGGGCGTCCCGCAAGCTCGGAAGTATAGCCAAGTAGCCGTGCACCGTCTTCTTGGTCTCCTCGTCTGGTACGCGCTCGTCGTCCTCAGGTAAGTCCTCTCCGACCCACCCCGTCAGGTAGAGGTACTCGCGAATCTCCGACCAGGCTTTGTAACCATGGTCACCCTTCTGTAGCGCGGAGTCGTCACGCGCTTGCTCGAGCATCGCCTGCCACATAGAGTCGTTGACGCCGTCCTTATTCTTCCTCTTGTCGCCGGCTGCCCACGCCCTCACGATATGCTCCACCCGGTCCTGCAGGCTCCGCCCGTCGGGAAGCTTTTCGCCCTTCGTATGGCGCATCTTCCGCATTTTCTTTTCCAGTTTCTCCCTAAACCGACCCTTGCGCCCGAATTGGCTGGGCTCCTTCCACAACGCGACGATACCGGCGGCATCTGCGGCGTGTAGAAGCGCAGAGATCCAGCGCACATCCGACTCCCACCGCCGCTTCCACTCCTTTGATGCGACCTTCTTCTCTGGCGCATCCTGCACTTCGTCGTTGTCCGAGCTCGTGTCAGACATAGCGGGACCAGACACAGGGTGTGGAGGGGGGAAATGGCTTTGTCCGTGGTGGAGGCAAGATGGGCGAGTGCCCAAGTGGTAGCGCTGTCGTGTCCGTAGCTATACAATTTGCTTTACTGCAAATTGAAAAACACGGATGAATCTTTACTGCAATCTTTACTGCAATCTCTTTCTTTATTGCAATTTGAGACCAGATTGCAATAAAGGTTCATTGCAATTTGGTCGTACGCGAGGGTGTACGCGCTGACGTGTCGCGATGATGCTGACGTGTTACTGCAAAGTTTATTGCAAATTGCCGCGAAGGCCCCCTAATGGATTACAAGGGAAGATGTTTGGATTACAAGAAGAACAAGAAGAGCAAGGACATGGAAAGTGGGAGGGGAAACAAAAGGGCAAGAGTGACAAGAGGATCACGGAATCCAAAGCACGGCAAAAGGAAAGCACTACATTGTGCACAAACCAATGGATTACAAGAAGAACAACGTGTGCACGAATGCAACCATATTCATGCAAATAAAGTTGGTTAATGGATTACAAGGGAAGATTATTGATAACACGAAGAACAAGAAGAGCAAGGACATGGAAAGTGGGAGGGGAAACAAAAGGGCAAGAGTGACAAGAGGATCACGGAATCCAAAGCACGGCAAAAGGAAAGCACTACATTGTGCACAAACCAATGGATTACAAGAAGAACAACGTGAGCACGAATGCAACCATATTCATGCAAATAAAGTTGGTTAATGGATTACAAGGGAAGATGTTTGGATTACAAGAAGAACAAGAAGAGCAAGGACAAGGAAAGTGGGAGGGGAAACAAAAGGGCAAGAGTGACAAGAGGATCACGGAATCCAAAGCACGGCAAAAGGAAAGCACTACATTGTGCACAAACCAATGGATTACAAGAAGAACAACGTGAGCACGAATGCAACCATATTCATGCAAATAAAGTTGGTTAATGGATTACAAGGGAAAATGTTTGGATTACAAGAAGAACAAGAAGAGCAAGGACATGGAAAGTGGGAGGGGAAACAAAAGGGCAAGAGTGACAAGAGGATCACGGAATCCAAAGCACGGCAAAAGGAAAGCACTACATTGTGCACAAACCAATGGATTACAAGAAGAACAACGTGAGCACGAATGCAACCATATTCATGCAAATAAAGTTGGTTAATGGATTACAAGGGAAGATGTTTGGATTACAAGAAGAACAAGAAGAGCAAGGACATGGAAAGTGGGAGGGGAAACAAAAGGGCAAGAGTGACAAGAGGATCACGGAATCCAAAGCACGGCAAAAGGAAAGCACTACATTGTGCACAAACCAATGGATTACAAGAAGAACAACGTGAGCACGAATGCAACCATATTCATGCAAATAAAGTTGGTTAATGGATTACAAGGGAAGATTATTGATAACACGAAGAACAAGAAGAGCAAGGACATGGAAAGTGGGAGGGGAAACAAAAGGGCAAGAGTGACAAGAGGATCACGGAATCCAAAGCACGGCAAAAGGAAAGCACTACATTGTGCACAAACCAATGGATTACAAGAAGAACAACGTGAGCACGAATGCAACCATATTCATGCAAATAAAGTTGGTTAATGGATTACAAGGGAAGATTATTGATTACAAGAAGAACAAGAAGAGCAAGGACAAGGAAAGTGGGAGGGGAAACAAAAGGGCAAGAGTGACAAGAGGATCACGGAATCCAAAGCACGGCAAAAGGAAAGCACTACATTGTGCACAAACCAATGGATTACAAGAAGAACAACGTGAGCACGAATGCAACCATATTCATGCAAATAAAGTTGGTTAATGGATTACAAGGGAAGATGTTTGGATTACAAGAAGAACAAGAAGAGCAAGGACATGGAAAGTGGGAGGGGAAACAAAAGGGCAAGAGTGACAAGAGGATCACGGAATCCAAAGCACGGCAAAAGGAAAGCACTACATTGTGCACAAACCAATGGATTACAAGAAGAACAACGTGAGCACGAATGCAACCATATTCATGCAAATAAAGTTGGTTAATGGATTACAAGGGAAGATGTTTGGATTACAAGAAGAACAAGAAGAGCAAGGACATGGAAAGTGGGAGGGGAAACAAAAGGGCAAGAGTGACAAGAGGATCACGGAATCCAAAGCACGGCAAAAGGAAAGCACTACATTGTGCACAAACCAATGGATTACAAGAAGAACAACGTGAGCACGAATGCAACCATATTCATGCAAATAAAGTTGGTTAATGGATTACAAGGAAGATGTTTGGATTACAAGAAGAACAAGAAGAGCAAGGACATGGAAAGTGGGAGGGGAAACAAAAGGGCAAGAGTGACAAGAGGATCACGGAATCCAAAGCACGGCAAAAGGAAAGCACTACATTGTGCACAAACCAATGGATTACAAGAAGAACAACGTGAGCACGAATGCAACCATATTCATGCAAATAAAGTTGGTTAATGGATTACAAGGGAAGATTATTGATACCACGAAGAACAAGAAGAGCAAGGACATGGAAAGTGGGAGGGGAAACAAAAGGGCAAGAGTGACAAGAGGATCACGGAATCCAAAGCACGGCAAAAGGAAAGCACTACATTGTGCACAAACCAATGGATTACAAGAAGAACAACGTGAGCACGAATGCAACCATATTCATGCAAATAAAGTTGGTTAATGGATTACAAGGGAAGATGTATTGGATAACAAGAAGAACAAGAAGAGCAAGGACATGGAAAGTGGGAGGGGAAACAAAAGGGCAAGAGTGACAAGAGGATCACGGAATCCAAAGCACGGCAAAAGGAAAGCACTACATTGTGCACAAACCAATGGATTACAAGAAGAACAACGTGAGCACGAATGCAACCATATTCATGCAAATAAAGTTGGTTAATGGATTACAAGGGAAGATTATTGATAACACGAAGAACAAGAAGAGCAAGGACATGGAAAGTGGGAGGGGAAACAAAAGGGCAAGAGTGACAAGAGGATCCCGGAATCCATTAAC
>JAPMLY010003610.1:0-22500 GCA_026401115.1 Tetraselmis chui | reverse complement strand
GTCGGTGCACTGCCTCTTGTCGCCTCAACTCGACTTCCGGGCGCGGGGGAGACGCACCCCCCGGGCTCGAGTCCAGCGCCGCCAGCACCGCCGCGGGGGGCTGCACCCACGGTCGCCATATACCACCCTCGTCCCTCCCCTCAAGCTCCACCCTCTGTTCTTCCTCCTCCCCTCCCCTTTCCCCTCCCTCAACCCCGCGCTCCAACTTTTTCCGTTTCTTCTTCTTCTTCGCAAGTTTCCCGGAAAGGGCACCACTTCCCGCTCGCGCCGTCCCATCAATCCCCTTCCCACCCGTTGCTTCGTCTCTTACCCGCTTCTTGTTTTTCTTCGTTTTCTTCTTCACTTTCCCAGCGTCCACGGCTGGTGACGGTTGTCGACTGACGTCAGCGCCGCGCCACTTTCTCCCCTTTCCCGCATTCTTACCTTCCGCCGAGGACTGCTTGACGGACGCTGCGGATTCGTTGTCGTGCTCCTTCGCTTGCCCCATAGGAACAGCAACCGGTCCGGGAGTACCGGCACGAGCTGGGGCCGAGATCAGTTGCTTTGTTTCACCGACGGGGGCAGTGACGGCTGTGTGAACTGGGCACTCAGCGCAAGGAGGTGGGTTTATACCTTCCGCCGCCGTCGCGGAAAGGTCGGCGGAGTTGAGTTGGTGGGGGTGGCGGGCGATGGCAGACCTAACATACTGCAGCTGATATAATGATATGATGCACCATCGCCCGTACTGGAGCGACAAGTATGTTGTTTGATTACAAGACGTTTTAGCGGAACGTCGACATGGAAAAGGGGGGGGGGGGGGGGGGGGAGCCAAGAGAGCAAGAGTGACAATAATAGGGTAATGGAATCCAAGGCACGGCGAAGGGAAGCACTGCATTGTGAACGGACCTAGCAGATGGAACATAAGAGAACAAATATGTTTAATAGGCTTCTGTGCTTGTTTTCTTTTCTTTTATTCACTTATTTCAACGCCTTCTTTCCTTGGAACAAAACAGTGCGATACAAACATATCCGACATAGTAATGTATTATTATCATGTCATGTTGGCGCCCGCCGGCGGCGCAGCGGCGGCGGCCCCGGAGAGGGGTGCGCTTGCAGGCCCGTCGGCACCTACCTCTACCTCCACGCGGTGGGCGCTGGTAACCCCATAGCCGTGCCAGGCATGGCACGGTAGGGGGCTAAACGAGGTACCAACGGCTGCGATCCGCGGGATCAGCAGCTGTCGGGAAGCCATGTACGGAGGGTTTTGGAAAAACATAATATCCGTACACCGGCACAGGGATCTCCCGCTCGGCCAGTCCGATATGTCTTTTCCGCGACTAAGTACTCGCAGATTACTCTCCCAACGATGGGGCGGGAGCGGCGTTTGCGAAATATTTTTTGGCGAAGAAGGGTACGGACGGATCAGCGGAGGGACGAGGGTGTTGGAGCTGGCGGCGGAGAGCTGGGAAGCAACGCTAGGGCACGGCGCTCGCTAGCAGTCGCAAGCCCTGCGTGAGCCCTAGGTCTCCCCTGGGGGCGAGGTGTGACGAGTACAGTCCTGCAACAGTACATTGCATGACATTGTACAAGTACTCGTTACGGATACCAATTCGTGCTTTTCCACATGATGGACGTATACTCGTGGGTACGTCGCTACTGCAATATTGTAAGGGTGCTGATGCTACAGTACGACCAGTACCTCCCGGTACGTACAGATATGCATAATTAATCTAACTAGCCAGATGACGCGCCAGAACGAGCTCTTCCATGCAGAAGGAGCCGCGTCGTGAAACCCAATGCTAGGCAGGCCGCGTCTCGAGGACAGATGACGACGGTTAGACAGCCCCAACGCCTTACACGTAAGCTAGTCTTACAGGCGTAAGTAATCTGGGCAGAAACCTATTTAAGCCCAGTGCAGTAGAGGGAGGTGACATAACCATTTAACAATTCCTTTGTTCATTTACAACTACTGCCCAAGTACAGCAATGAAACATCTTTGACTCTTGCCTCTCGACAACATCATTTTGCCATCTTGCAACCACAGAACTAGACAGATTAGAACAGATTTGTGCTAGCGTTTAGCTTTCAGAGGCTAACCGCCACACTGGTTTCGGAGCTCTTTGGTCGACGCACGCTTTCGTTGCTCGTTGATCTGCTCGACGTTGCTTGATTGTTTGAGATGGCTTCTCCTGGACCCGGACATTACGTGGTGTTGGTAATTCACGTTGGAGGATCTAAGTCGTTGGATTTGAAGCTGGTATTTCAGCGTGAGCCTCGTTCTGGTAAAACATGGTTCCCTGCTGGCTCGATATTACCTAACGAAGAGCCTGTCGATGCTGCTGTTCGAGAGTTACTCGAGGAAACCGGTCTCATTTTGACACCGGATGATTTGACGCTGTTAAGTGGTGAACATGTTATCGTTACACTTCCTCAAGGACGACAACTTGTCTACGTGTACTCTGCTAATATTCCGGTCTTGTTTGCTGCGAACAACATACGCACACCTGCTCAGGTCGAACATGCTATTTTAGAACAGTCGACAGTTAATCCGGATGGCACTTACGTCGTCCCGGAAACCATCAACATCGACGGTCTGACACTTACGCCCGCACAGACAGGGTTAATTCGTGTTGAGAAGCACAAGAGTGAGTTACTTCACTTTGGTTACGTGGCTCATTGGGAATTCTTTTTCCGAGCAATCCGCCAACATGCCCCAGTCATGCATGACGACACGTCTATCCCGAAACAGTTTCACATGTACTCCCGGTTTACGACGGTCGACTCTGGTCCTGTCTGGCTGCTGATTCGCGGACATATAAACCAAATGACTGGTGAAGGGCCTTCAGATTTACGAGTGGGAATGCCGATACCTACTCACAACTTAGCTGGACTACATGTTACCCTCACGGAGACCCACCGTAAGGCGGCAATTCACTCACCGCCTCAGAATGGTCGTGTGCCTAATGAACTAGAGGATCGGCTCGAAGCACAGCCTCAGCGTTTTCTCATGCTTGGGATTACGGCTGACTCGTACGACTCAGTTATATGGGTTACTTCACAGTTTACTGAAAATCTGAATGGGTGGTGGCTGAACCGCAAAAATCAGCCTCCTATTCCAGCTACGTACAACGAGCTTGTTACGGAGTTACGCAAGTCAATGTTTCTCCCGAACATCAAGGACGACGCCATTAACGCTTTGCTGAACTTCACGCAGAGCAATCAGATGGGTTACGCTTCATACACTAAGCAGTACAACGACTACTTACGTCGGTCTCGTGAACACGAGACAGCTGATGTACAGTGTGTGCGCTTCATTAATGGTCTGGCGAATGAGGAGCTCAAGAACCTGGCTAAGTCACACAGAGCTCAAAAGGGGTACCAGATTACGTTGGTGGAGCTGCAAAATTTCCTGAACGACGTCGTTACAGATTCGCCGCAACTCGGCAAGGTGAAGTCTACTGCTGGACCGTCTGCCCAGCCCACACGCAAGCGCAATTTGGAGGACCCTCTTGAGGAAGCCTCTAACATTTGGAAACGTAACAAAGGTGGCCGTGGTCGTGGCCGCGGACGCGGACGTGGTAACAATGGTGGACGTGGACAAACATCTGGTCGCGAGGACTTCAACCCACTCGCGAAGGCGATGACAGACGAGGAGCGTAAACGTCATATGGACGAGGGACTCTGCTTCCAGTGCCACAAGAAGGGACACCGACTATTCCAGTGCCCGGAGTTTAAGGGCAAGGCACCGATGGAACCTAAGAAGCACTGATGGTGGCAAGGCTGTTCTACTAGCGAACTGGAGCAGCCGGCTACATCTACTGTTCGTTCTGAGACACTGTTAGCGACAGAGGTCGTCGAAACACTTTCGGCATCTCCATCAACCACAGTCGCGACACCTGCAACGCTAGTAGCAGGTCGTCGACGTCAGACTAGGCAGATACACAGTTGTAAACCTTAACCAGACGTTCAATTGATTGGAAACTGGTTGACTCAGTCTTTGACCCTCTACATGCACGGTTAAACTTCACATACGAGGGATGTGCAGATGATGAAGGTCTGAACTCGCACAGTGACTTACCTCACTGTTTGCCGAGTGACTCGATTCCAGAGAGGGACTTGACAGGAGAGAGGGTGTTCATCAACCCACCCTGGGAGTTAGCTGAGCAGATTGCGCAGCATTTTGAGGATTGTCGACGAACATCTCCGACATCTACGATGGCTGTATTTGTACTACCGAAATGGGCGAAATTTACTCAAGTGACTAAGCACTGGAAACTCTACCAAGAATTCCCAGCGAAGACGCAGCTTTTTACTCGACAGTCACTGGAGAACCCAGCGCAACATGAGGTGGTTGCTCTAGCTCCTTGGCCTGTACAGCTGTGGTTAGTCGACGCACATTGTGCGTTTAACGACTCAACAACATCTACATCACCTAAACAACCCACCTCGGTACCTGTACCACCAGACGACGTGGAACAATCCATCGCTACGCTGCAACAATTTTCTTCGCCAGCTACAGCTCTACTGACTGACCTCACGGAAGCTCGCCCGTTAATTCGAACTGAGCTGACTGTGAGAACTCCTGATGGCGGACACCAAATTTCTGGATTAGTGGACTGCGCAGCGACGCTTGATTTTGTGTCAGAGGACTTTGTACGACGCTTTGCTCTACAGACTCGGAAGTCTTCGACTAAGACACCAGTTCGACTCGCCAACGGACAACGTGTAACATCTACAAAAGTCTGCGATGTCACTTTTGAGCTGGCTCGACACGAATTTCACCAGACTTTTTACGTCCTACGTGATTTACGTACAGCTGATTTAATTCTGGGTTTACCATGGCTTGACGACGAACATGCCTCTTTACAGTTCGGTACAACCAGAGTTTTTACACTGATGGATGGTACAGCTGTGGAGACTACGCTCGAGGAACGACGCCCTGAGTGTCTGCTGTTGTCGTCTACTAAAGTTCAGAAACTCCTGCGCAAGACGCGCCGCAGTAAAGGACGTCATGCTGAATTTTACGTAATTGAACTTACGTCAGCAACTGAACAACAGACAGATTTTCACACTGGAGAGGAGCTAACTGCAGAACAGCGTGACACCTTCCGGTCGTTACTCTTCGATGACTTCCCGGAGTTACTGTAACATGTCGACTCTCCGCATGTAAGCCGACAGTGGGACCATCCCATTGACACTACTGGCCCGATGCGACGCCCACGGCTAAACAGACTGTCACCAGCAGAACGCGCAGAGCTTAATCGACAGCTTAAAGACGCAGTAGAAGCTGGTATGGTCCGTCCTAGCTACAGTGAGTTCGACTCGCCAATTCTTTTTGTGCGGAAAGCTGATGGCTCGCTACGTCTATGCATTGACTACCGTGGCCTTAACGAGGTTACGCGTAAAGACGCCTACCCACTTCCGAGAGTGGACGATACACTGGACGAACTTAAGGATGCGAATTTTTACACACACCTCGACCTCGCCTCTGGCTTCTGGCAAGTTCGAGTGCGTGAACAAGACGTTCACAAGACGGCTTTTCAGACCCTTCATGGTTTAATGGAATGGGTCGCCATGCCGTTTGGGTTGTGCAACGCACCAGCTACATTTCAGAGGATGATGAACGACATTCTTCGCGACTTTTTACATAAGTTCGTGACAGTCTACCTCGATGACGTCTGTATTTACAGTCGAACTCTGGAGGAGCACATGGAGCACCTACGTCTAGTGCTACAGCGATTCAAGCAGGAAGGGCTGAAATTACGCCTTAAGAAATGCTTCTTCGGACTTCAAGAAATAGAGTATCTGGGCTACACTGTGTCGGCCGGTAAAATTTCGGTTTCCACAAAGAAAGTCAAGGCCGTTGCAGACTGGCCAGTGCCCAAGACGCAGAAGGAGGTTCGCAGTTTCGTACAGTTCTGCAACTCCTACGCGAGATTTATACACCATTTTAGCGACCTTACGGCTCCATTGACGGACTTACTACGGACGTCCTAGCCAGAGAAGGTTACGCTGATGCCTGCCTGTTTGGAAGCCTTTGAGACTCTCAAGTTACGGCTCATTTCCGCGCCATGCCTGATCCTTCCGGAGGTCAGCCCGGACGCGACGTTCACCGTAGCTACAGATGCTTTAACAGTGGGGACTGCAGCAGTACTCTTGCAAGACCAAGGAGGAGGTCTTCAACCAGTCTCTTACTGGGCGCGTAAGCTGAATCCAGCTGAGCGTGGTAACACTTACTCTGCGTACGACTTAGAAGCTTTGGCCGTATGCGAAGCTGTCAAGCATTGGAGGTGCTATCTTGAAGGATGCTCTAAGTTCCTTGTCGTAACAGACCACGACACACTGCGGCATCTGCTCAGGCAACCAAACAACAGGTTGAACAAGCGGCAAGCAAGATACATGCGGGATTTGCAACCGTTTGTGGGCTCGATGACACTTGCATATCGCAAGGGAGCTCTGAACGAAGCCGACCCGTTAAGCCGGCGTCCAGACTTCGTGCCTCAGGCCACTGAACCCTTATTTTGGGATGGCGAGGTTCCGTCAGATCGAGAATTACGACGGAAGTCCCAGCTGCTGTTTGAAGACGCACAGTTAAATTCACTGACTGTTGACGCGCTGCAGCTGAGCCATGAGTTCGCTGATCTCATTCGCGAGGGGTTCTCACAAGATTCGTTTTATGGGGACGATGGTGAGTGGACGAAAGACAGCCGGATTGAAGCTAGAGACGGATACTTTTGGCGCCTCAACCGCCTTTGTATACCACAGAACTCTGAGCTCCGACTGAAAGTGATCACAAAGCTGCACGAAAGTTCGTCAGCTGGTCACAGAGGAGTTACTAGCACTCTTGCTAAAGCACTCGACAGATTTTGGTGGAAACGAATCCGCCAAGACGTGAAAGATTTCTGTGAACGCTGCGTCGTGTGTCGACGAGCAAAGATTCGACCGCAGATGGCTGCGACTCTTGACCCATTGCCTGTTCCACCTAGACCGTGGCACACAGTTGGTCTTGACTACCTTACACACTTGCCTGAGAGCAATGGCTTTAACAGTGTGCTGATTGTAGTATACAATCTAACACGAATGGCCCATTTTCTACCATGCACATAGTCGATTACTGCCGAAAAAACTGCAACTTTGTTTTTACAGGGAGTCTACCGTTTACATGGACTACCCCGTGTGCTGATTAGCGACCGCGACCCGAAATTTGTCAGCGCCTTCTGGCAGACACTTTGGAGACGCCTTGGAACGCGTCTGAACATGTCTTCCAGCCGACATCCAGAAACAGATGGCTTGACAGAGCGCGTGAACAACACGTTTCAGCAGCTTCTTCGTTGCTTCTGTTGCTATGATGGCTCTGATTGGACGACACTTCTACCGCAAGTGGAATTTGCGTACAACGCTTCACGTGCACTCGGAATTGAGCACACACCGTTCGAGGCTAACTTTGGGTTCTCACCTCAGGAGCCTCCTGACCTACTGTTCAACATGCGACCATCGATAGCAATTTCCCAAGACGCTACATAACGATTGAGATTGTTACAGGACGTGCACACCTTGGTACGCTCAGTGTTACAGCTACACAAGGACGAGATGCAGGCGCGCACAGAACTGTCTACTGCGCCACACTTTGCTAAAGGAGACAAGGTGTCAGTCGTCACAGCAAATCTTTTTCTGAGAGGACAACCGAACCGGAAACTCAGAGACAGACAGCTTGGACCTTTTTCAGTGGAGGAGCAGATTGGAAACCACAGTTACAGGTTGAAACTTCCAGCGACAGTACGCTTACATCCTGTGTTCCACATTAATAACTTGAGACCCTGCTCTACCGCTCCGCTACGACCAGCTGTCCCCGTGACTGTACTTGAAGGAGACGACGAGGAGTTCGATGTCTCACACATCTCCGCTGTGTGCATCAAGTCGCTACCTGGGCGACGAGGCAAATATCTGCTCTTCATGACGCACTTCAGTGATGACGACATTCCACCTGTCTGGCACCGGTTGAACGAGGTACACCGGACAATTGCGTTACAAGAATTCTTGGAGACGCCCCAATGGCGCAAGTTCGCCAAGACTCAGGCGTACATTGACTTCATGCACGCTCACCCAGCGCGCATTCCTGAGTCCCAATAATTGCTTCAGTAAAGGAGCCAAGAACCACGGAGGTCTGCGTTGCGGCGGCCTCATTGATCTGTCAAGAGGGGGAGGGTACGAGTGTGACGAGTACAGTCCTGCAACAGTACATTGCATGACATTGTACAGGTACTCGTTACGGATACCAATTCGTGCTTTTCCACATGATGGACGTATACTCGTGGGTACGTCGCTACTGCAATATTGTAAGGGTGCTGATGCTACAGTACGACCAGTACCTCCCGGTACGTACAGATATGCATAATTAATCTAACTAGCCAGATGACGCGCCAGAACGAGCTCTTCCATGCAGAAGGAGCCGCGTCGTGAAACCCAATGCTAGGCGGGCCGCGTCTCGAGGACAGATGACGACGGTTAGACAGCCCCAACGCCTTACACGTAAGCTAGTCTTACATGCGTAAGTAATCTGGGCAGAACCCTATTTAAGCCCAGTGCAGTAGAGGGAGGTGACATAACCATTTAGCAATTCCTTTGTTCATTTACAACTACTGCCCAAGTACAGCAGTGAAACATCTTTGACTCTTGCCTCTCGACAACATCATTTTGCCATCTTGCAACCACAGAACTAGACAGATTAGAACAGATTTGTGCTAGCGTTTAGCTTTCAGAGGCTAACCGCCACACGAGGCCTGATGCTACGCAAGACGGAGATGGGTCGCAGCCGGAGGAGCGGCACGGTCTGGCGGCGGCGGTCCTTAGGATCGCCCGCCGCCGGAAAAGCCCGGTACGGGGGGTTTTTGGAAAAATTCCCGTACCCACCATCTTTTGAGGACTGGCGACTCGATCCATGTGTTCTTCCAACCCCTTCCCTAGTCGGTACCCGGTTATCGATAGGCTGCCTCGGGTTATCGTTACGGCACACTGCTCGTAAAGGCGGCCCCCTAACAACGTAAACCACCGGGGGAGGGTACGGACGGCCACAGCGCGATCAGATAGGTGTTGGAAACAGACGGGAAAAGGACAGGGGGCAAGAGAAAATCTGGCCCGGGGCAGGAGAGCCAGCCGGACACCGTTTGCAGCCTAGTTATTTTCTCTTCTCAGCCCCCGAAGGAGGAGAGAAGACTCGGCTAGGTGGCGAGCTGCGTCGGGAGGAGCGGCTAGTACCTCGGGCGGGGTTGAGCACGGATCGAGGCGGGACCGACGACGACCTATGCGAGGGGGGTTTTTCACCCGCCTTTCCCCCTTAGCTCCGGCACGACCGGAGTCGCACAGGAGCCGAGGTCAGGCAGGTTCGCCTCGACCAGCTCAAGCTGAACAGCCTTGTTGATCCGCGACCCCGCAGCGGCTGGAGCAGGCCGCGTATCGTGGAGACTAGCGACATTTTATATTTCATATTGTATCCAAAAAAACACGCATAGATCAGAAAATAATAAATACCTGGATACATGTATGTTTTAGACGGTATCGTTACTGCCATTGGAGAGGTTGGGCTTAGTGGTTCACGGTCTGCCTCTTGCTTATGAGTCCTTCTGATTGGCAAAGCACAGGGGAGGGCCAGAGACAACAGCCGGTTTATATTGCTATTGTTGTAAACAATTTCAAATTTCAAATTATGTCATGTTATGAACGAAGTCACGGAAAGTCTGCTCGAGGGCTCAGCCAATTAAATCTTCGTGCAAGGTAATCCCTCATACGAACCATGAACTTGGTGAGGTGATACCCGGTGAGGTGTCCCCGGTCGGCCCGCGTTGTCACACGTACTAGTACCCTAGGAGGCGCCCGCCGGCGGCGCAGCGGCGGCGGCCCCGGAGGGGGGTGCGCTCGCAGGCCCGTCGGCACCTACCTCTACCTCCACGCGGTGGGCGCTGGTAACCCCATAGCCGTGCCAGGCCTGGCACGGTAGGGGGCTGAACGAGGTACCGACAGCTGCGATCCGCGGGATCAGCAACTGTCGGGAAGCCCTGTACGGAGGGTTTTGGAAAACATAATATCCGTACACCGGCACAAGGATCTCCCGCTCGGGCAGTCCGATATGTTTTTTCCGCGACTAAATACTCGCAGATACTCTCCCGACGATAGGGCGGGGGCGGCGTTTGCGAAATATTTTTTGGCGAAGAGGGGTACGGACTGATCAGCGGTGGGACGAGGGTGTTGGAGCTGGCGGCGGACAGCTGGGAAGCAGCGCTAGGGCACGGCGCTCGCTAGCAGCCGCCAGCCCTGCGAAACCTTCTGGTCTCCCTTGGGGGAGAGGCCCGAAGATACGCAGGACGGAGGCGAGTCGCAGCCGGAGGAGCGGCACGGTCTGGCGGCGGAGGTCGGGGGGATCATCCGCCGCCGGAAAAACCCGGTACGGGGGGTTTTTGGTTAAATATTCCCGTACCCACCATCTTTTGAGGATAGCCGATCCATGGGCATTATCCGTTCCCCCTCCCCTAGTCGGTACCCGGTTATCGACAGGCTGCCTCAGGCAGTGTGCCCTGGGTTATCGCAACAGCACACTGCTCGTATAGGCGGCCCCTTAACAACGTAAATCACCGGGGGAGACAAGTGCGGCCAGCACAGCGCGATCAGATGGGTGGTGGAAACAGACGGCAACCGGACGGGGGACATGAGACATCTGGCTCGGAGGCAGGTGAGCCAGCCGAACACCGTCTGCAGCCTCGCTTTTTCTCCTCCCAGCCCCCGCGGGGGGGGAGAAGGCTAGACTAGGTGGAGGGTCGCGCCGAGAAGAGCGACCACTATCTCCGATTTCTCGGACGGGGTCGAGCAAGGATCGAGACGAGTCCGACGACGACCTGCGCGAGGGGGGGTTTCCACCTGCCTTTCCCCCTACCTCCGGCACGACCGGAGTCGCACAGGAGCCGAGGTCAGGCAAGTTCGACTCGACCAGCTCATGCTGACCAGCCTTGCTGATCGGCAACCCCGCCGCGGCTGGAGCACGCCGCGTATCGTGGAGAATAGCGACATTTTTTATTTCATACTGTATCCAGGAAAAAAAAATAGTATAGGTCAGAAAATAGTAAATACCTGGATATTGGTACGGGTATGTTTTAGATGATATCGTTACTGCCATTGGAGAGGTTGGGATTAGTGGTTAACGGTCTGCCTCACGCTTCTAAGTCCTGTATGGCATTGCAAAAGGGGGGGCCCAGAGATAGCAGCCGGTTCTTATTTGTATTGTTGTAAACAATTTCATTTCATAGTACCCTAGGAGCCCCTTTGGCGATGGACTTCTCGATGACGGATGGCCCTCCATCCGGCATCCAACAATGAGAATTACGTTCATTGGTACGAAGCCATGGAGGCTCATCAACTCCTCTTGGACAAGATCATATGCTTTGCTACGTCGGACTTTGTAGGCGCACATCTTGCCTTCCGCTTGATGATCACGTGTGCAATACGCCGCTACGGGTTCTTGCTCCGTACCCTACCTCCCCCTCATATCTGCCGACCGTACTTCGCTACTGCAAGGTAGGGCCGTTCCTACTGCAGTACTTCGAATTTTAGGTGCTTCTCATGACGTACGAACGCTCCATAAAATGAACTGCGCAAAGCGCCAACTTTCCATACCCTAGGAGTTTGATGGGTTGCACATACCGTCCCTGGAGGTCAGTGTTGACCCTCCTCACTATGCTTCATTTAATGCGACCCTCGCCAACCTGATTATTCATTACGAGTCCGAGTCGCTACGTCCTATGCACGATCTTATCCGTCATGAACTATTGCATGCTGCTACTTCTCCATACCTTAGGCGATCCCACATCGATTCCCGCGGGTGCCGGTACCAGTACCGATCGGTACTTCGAGGTCCCGAAGAAACCCCGAACGTGGACAACGGGATATCTGTATTACTTCATGTTTATGCAGGCATGTGTTGAACTCAGCGGACATGTGCTTAACTGTGTTGATGGGCTGTGGAAGCAACGCTACGGGTACTTTGCTAATGGCCTTCCGTCTTCTCACAAATGGCCTTCCGCGGCGCACATTCGACCACAAGTTTCGGCGTCCGTTATACCTTGAATACAATAGTTGGTGCTTCTTTGCTATTCGCGGACGCCATAGGCTAGTGGCTACGCATTGCAAGAAAAGCCCCCTCCCCCCCGGCGCTCTCGCGGCTCGTCTACCCACCGCAAGCCCTCCATCAATAGCATATTCGTCCCGTTAAGGTCGGAATATAACCAACTAGTTTCACCGCTACTAGTTTGACTCCACCGGTTATGATGCATGGGTGGGGGCGGGGGGGGGGAGAGACATATTTAGTCGGCGGGAAGTTTGGAGGAGTTTAAAGTGGCATCATGGATGCGGCGGAGCATCCTCCTCCGCCACCGAGAGGGGCTAGAACTCGGAAGCAATAATCGACTATAGGCGGGGTCTGCAGCTATGGAAGGGTATTATTAAGCGCGGCCTTGGTGACAATAGTGTTCATCAAGGTCACGAGCAAAGAACACTCCTTGGCGCATCGAGCAATAAACACTCGGAGCGCGATTCAGGAACCGGGCGCTTCAAAAAGACTAGACGTCCTTGAAACAACATCAGCATCGGTAACAACGATAACTCACCACAAACATCTAGCGACTTGTGCATCCGTTTTCTCGAGCGAAAAGTGTAGGAGTGGCATGCTTATACACTGTGGGAGCGATCGGCACGGCAAGTGCTCGAGGAGGACATCTTAGTGAAAGTTGCTGAGGTATAATTTCTAGCGGAAGCGTTAGCGAATGCACAGGATGAGGAAAGGGCGCAGCGCCTCCGCGACGTAGAGTTCTTAGCGGTGGAGGGAAAATTGAGAGAGACGATAACTGATAATAAACAAGTCAAGGCTACAATGGCTAGCTTAAAGAGGAAGGTGCACGAGGTCCTAGTTGCTCCTCATGTCGCCGGGTTAAAATGGACGGGGTTTAAAGTCGAGCTTCATGAAGACGTCGACGTCGCGCTTGGTCTAGAGGGGTCGGCGAAAAAGTACGCCCCTTTGCCATGTCAAAAGCGTTCACCAACTCGACAACAACAAGGTTGTACGTGACATTTCGGGTTGGTTAAGTGACTGTAAGCCACTCGCGAGGTCGGCCACCAAGGGAGAGCGGCTACAAGCATTCGTGGCGGGTCGGCTGCGAAGGCGTTTCGGTGAAAAGGCAAAGCCGCCGAAACCGCGTACGCAGTCAACCCAACACCAACAACGGCGTCAACAATCAGCTGAATAAAAGCAACAACGTCAGTAACCACAACAACATGAAATTTATGGAGAGGAGGCGGATAGACCATCGGCAGCACTACAACCGTACTGGAAACGAGCATATCAGCGAGCCGTGGAGCACGTCGAGGAGTTTTGGTCGGCAAGGAAGGGCAACAACATTAAGTCAAAGCTACGCATATTAGTCGCATAAGCTAAAAAAGACGAAGCGCATAATTCGTCTCACCGGCCAGGAAATCGACGCGGATAAGGGGTCCTAGGTCCCGTACATTCTCCCGTCGTAAGGTCTCCCCGCACCGCAGATGTCGAGGTCTCCCCGCACCGCAACATGTCCGTCCGGCAAATCTTGAAGTTCCGGGAGGAGTTGAACTTTGATGCGGGAATGGACTACAATTGTTAAGACGGCTTATTGGATTCGCCTTCAGCCTCGAGCATAACCGTAACCCACTTATCCTTGCATAATTGCGTGTACAAGAGAATGTGGGACTTGAAGGAGCACCTCGACTTCGCCAACGAGGTGTTCTTGCAGAGCACGACGGACTCAGCCCAATCAAACCAAGGATGCAAGCAAACCACGAGGGTTATCAAAGTGGTAAGGCTCGATGGGGTCGGCGACAACAGCCCCCTCGCTCACATACCGGCGCTATTGTATCAAGGCCACGACGCGTATGAGATCGCAAAAGAGCTTCGATGGAAATACTCCGAGGAGATAAACAATATTGCGAGGGGTGGCGTGGAGCTTCCGGATGGGACAACGGTGATACCGCATATGTGCGAGGGGAGCGACAATAATTAGTCAACGCTACCAAGGGGGGGGGGGTTGCGGTTGCGGAGCTAAGCGCGGATGAAATTGCTGCCCGAGGACTTCCTTCTTTATAGCCGGTATTATAGACGGGGGAAAGTACTAGCAAAGCACTGATTTCCGCGGGAAACTAGCTTTCACGCAGATTTTTACACATACAAGCCCTATTCGAGCTATCACCGCCGCCTCCACGGGAGCGACGATACTCTCCACCAACCCGCACTCAAGCCCCTCCATGACAATCGTCAACCCCCACTACGGCTCCCTCACGGCTCAAAGCGCCTCTTCGACTCATCCTCCCGCAGGCCAAGCGTACTCGACCTTCGTCCGTCCAGCATCGCCTCGATCCGCGGAAATACCGACACTCCTCGGCCGTCCCTTGGCCTGTAGCTCGCCCCTTAAGAACACACTCACACAAAAACAATGAATAACGAGGTCGCTGCACCAATAGCCCCCTACTCTCGCCCAGACCTGCCTAACTTCAAGAGACATTAAGGGTTGTTTCATATGCACGACTTCATGTCACGTCATAGCGGCACATGTAGTAACACGTACCAAAACGTATTGGCATGCCACGCTTGTAAAGTGCCACGTCGCGATTTCATTTTTGTCACCCTCGCGGTCAACGCTTGTCGAGAAAACGATGTCGAGAAAAGGAATAGTAGTTCGCGCAGTTTTGCCGCTTTATCGCATGGCGGCATTTTGGATCCAAAATGCCGCCATGCGAAATAACAGATGTCGAGATAGGATCATGATCGTTTTTTTCCCGGCTACACAATGCGCTCCCGCCTACATCTTCGCTTTGTCCCTTCACACACTCTCTCCGCCAAAATCATAGACCGGGCCAACCATGGCGGACTCCGGAAGTCCTCACAGCCCGAAGACCCCGACTCCTCCCAAATGTGTCGCTTCTTCACCACCTTCTTCTCCACGCGAGGCGCGGTATCATCGAAGGCATGGGAGCGTCGCTAGTAGCCCGGCGGCGTGCATATCGTCGCGTGATCGCTCAAATCCCCGGAAGCCAGTGACCTTCTACAGCCCACATACGTCGGAGGACAAGATGCCGAATATTTTCTATTCTATATATATGTTTATTATATGCTCTGTATGTTCTGTCGGTAGTGCCTAGACAACGGCCGCAACACATCGCTAGTTCGCGCCACCGGGCTGGTGGCTACATGTACATGTACGTGTCACATATTTACATCTCGCATCTTAGCATCCTTTTCTCGATGTATAAAATGATATCTCCCCATTGCTATTTCTACTCAAATATCGGCCACGTGGCGTCATGTATGCACGCACGTGATTATCTCTACATCAAATTATCTCCACATGAAGCCGTACATATGAAACAACCCTATTTCCCCGACTTACAGCTCTAACAAAGCTCTTGCCGAACAGCACGCGCTCCCCCGTCGAATTTACAGGCTCACATGCACCTATCACAGCAACCCCCAACATGGATCCTGCCATCGCCGCCGATGACAAGCCCACCCACATGCACCCATGGAATGGACCGACGAATCCCCAAAATACATCGCCAACCCCCAGCCAACAGAGGCCGCCCGAACGCAGCCCCAGCCTAGCCCCCTGATGCAGCGGATGCCCAACCCGAGACCCAACCCCCCGCTACTTCGGCCTCGAAGACACTAGTCCCCCCCCACCCCACCAGCATACATGTCCCTCAACACCTACGCCGGCTTCTCCAATAGTGCGCAACATCTCAACAACCATGTAGTGCCCCGTCCCTTCGCACAATCGTCTCACATCGCGGCCACCGGCGAAGTCTATGGGGCTCTAGCGGCCGATCCGTTGGTCCTAAAACTAAACAAGCTAACACGCCCCTTGATCGCGCTCACCAAGGCGGTCTCCACTACCGCAACTACCAAAATCATCGAGCAGGTTGATAGACGCTGCGGAATCAAGCTAATACCCGCGAACGTCCGAATTTTCTCTAGGCCCAATCTCCTCGCACCCAAAACACTAGACAAACGACGAAACTCCCCCCCCCCCCCCCCCCCCCCCCCCCCCCCCCCCCACCCCCCCCCAAGACTGCCGGCAAAGTGCTCATCCGTCTAGCCAACAGAGAGACTGCCAAAGACATACTACAGTGCCAAAACCACTTTCACGACAACAACCGGGTCCTAACATACCACAACGGCAGCCCATGCGAGACCTTTATCAATGGGGCCACACTTGAACGACACCAAGAAAGGGGCACACCACATTAGGACATCGAGCCCTGAACTACAAGTCCTCAACAACTATCACATCAAGGATATTCTACTCTCCGCTATGGCTCACCTCTGTGACGACAACACCGCCCACCTCCCCGACGTCGAGAAAACTCTCTACGCTGCGACAGTTGAGGCATGGAAGGAGTATGAAGCCACATACATCCCATGTCCCAAGTCTAATGGTCTACCCTCCCCGCGGAACTTTCCTACATGCCTTCGAACTGCGAGACGTTTAAAAACTCCACCGACCTAGTCCGGTCGCCCGAGTCGAACTCGTCTCAGCGCAATGTGCTCTATGCATGATCGATGCCCTTGAAGGCACTCGTCTAGCCTTCCCCCTGGGGGACAGATTCGCCCGCTTCACAATGAGCGGTAAGCCCCCCCCTACGCACTACGCTGCCCAACAACACCCCCACAGTCGATCGACAGTTTTGCTGATGGGGGCTCGACTGCCGCTTGGTCGAACTCTCAGACTTTTTACACCTTATCCTACCTCCGGCCGACCAGATGGCCACAACGGTTACCGACTCACTAAACTGCCACCTCATTGACCTCAACACATGGAGAGGCCGGACCGGAATACAAGCTCTACACTCGTGTCTCACCGCAGCCGGTATCGACGCTACTAGCTTTCCTACGGAGGCCGCCCTAACTACCGACGGACCCGACGGAGTCGGAGGTATCGCTATGGACAACGAGCCCGCCACCTTCACCGACACCTGAAAGGTGGTCCTTAGCCTTACCTCCCCCCTTCCTCTCCTCTACGCCACAACCCTTCGGAATATCACTATCTACCCAATGCCCGACCCAATCAATCCCCGGTTTCTTCGCATATACCGGGCACCCAAGTCCACGCTAGAGGGTGGCGAAGTCCTTCCCGCCAAGCCTTTCCCACACACCCAAGCCGCTCTCAACCGCATCGATCTCGCGACCGGCCTACTCGAGGCAGCTACGACGTCCTCAAGCGGCCTGCCCCTCCCGAAAAAATAACGCCCCGCACGACATCACCACATTACGGAACGCCAGAATGATAATATTCATAAAGGTCGCTCTTTGCGCCCAAGGAGCGAGTCTTCTAGGTGGCTCGGCTAAAATTAATATCCCGGTCGATCGCTCATCCTAGCGGGAGACAACGTACGCATACCTATTTGGCACGTGCGCGGCGCGCACTTACGTGTAACATGATATAGAACATCGATAAACTATTACGACCTTATAATTTTTACACTCGCCCGTGTCACTCGGCGCGCACTTACGCGTAAGATGATAAAGAATATCGATAAACTATTACGACCTTACATTTTTTGCACTCGCCCGTGTCTTCCCTACTGCGCACCCCAAACCGGACACTCATCTCTTGATGTTCATGTAGTTACCCACCGTCCTGCCACACAATTTAACGAAATTAATGTAACAAGCCGAGAAAACACGAGGGTTTCCTCGATACGGTACATAAAACAAGGAAACTCCGGTTTTTTTGGCACAGTGGATGAAAAGCATTGTCATCCAGCTGTGGTCGCTACCATTCTATAAGGTATATATTGGCAGCGACCTCAACGCACCTCCTCAGTTCGGAGTCGGTACTCTAATCACCCCCCATCCGGGGGTGATTGCAAGTTCGCCCCTTGAAGAGTGACGAACCCTAAAGAATGAAGACCCCAACGCCTAATTTGATTAACCCTGCTACTTGTGCCATGTTAGTCTTCCGATGGGAGGTTGTAGGTAGTCAGTTCTCGTACATGGGCTGGTGGGTCAGTGCATGGGCTACTCCTAGCTTCGACGTCCACTCATGCAAAAGATAGGAATGGTTGCGTTGCCGTTATGGTCTGGAACCTCCACACCCCCACGCTCCCGCCCCCCGCCACAAGAATCTGACGCGGCGTACGTCTCATTGACCGATATACCCCGTCGATCTACACCCACCCAACCCCGGCAGCTGCCCACTCAGGAGGGGGACGCCTCTGATACTCATCTGCACCTCGACCTAACCCCGGTAGGAACATCAACGGTGATACGTCTACAACTGCCTCAACCGTTCTATTTTGGTGGTGTGCCAATAGTGGGTGAAGGTCGAGAGGGGGACTAGCATGCCAATCCCCTAACAAGGCGATGGGAGTTAGCGATAGAACTAATTATAGGATGCTTTCTTTTTCCGCGGTTAAGGGGAATTCTGTGGATTTCACAACGGGATTTTTCGGCTGAGTAATATGTAATGTTGTAGTGTCTATCATCGAATGGCATACCAAATGCAGTTTATTACAGTCTCATGTACGGTAATGCTGACTTATTCCATAGGAGTATAAAAGATTAGCAGGGAAGCCGGCCTAAATCTTGGTTTCTAATAAGTCCTAGATGCCATTAGCAAGAAGGGCCTTAGACATCAGCCGCACAACGCGATAGTGGTACATGTTGTGAATAATTTTCATTTTTGTTGCACAAGTCGGACATCCACTTTAAACCTCCGGTGGGAGTCCCTTGTGCGGCGGGGGGTGATCGAGAGGACTCTCGAGTGGCAAGTTATGGCGGCGCACGCGGAGCTTGAGGAGAAGGTGAAGTGCCCATGCGTTTGTCCGTGTTGCAAGAAGAGAGTCGCGAAAGAAGGGGGCATGGGCCAACCTCCGCCACAACCAAGCCCGGCTCACTTGGCAGCGATAACACAACTCCCCAAGGTACATGCACGTCCCGTCGCTACACATGGACCCATCCCGCCGCATTCCGGACTTTCACAACATCAACGTACGGGTTGTTGCCTATATCTCTACTGGCAAGCCGTCCAACGGCATTGCGGGACGAGCGAAGCGGAATGGGTTCCTCCACGTTGCGACTATAGACAAAGGCGTCGTCGAGGTAGACGGTTACGAATTTGGTCAAAATGTCGCGCAGGATGTTATTCATCATCCGCTGTAAAATAGGTGGCCCATTGCACACTCCAAACAGCATGGCGACGCACTCCATCAAACCATCATGTGTTTGAAGCGCAGTCGTGTGGACATCCTCGTCACGTACTCGAACTTGCTTGAAGCCAGACGCGAGGTCGAGATGGGTGTAAATATTCACGTCCTTGATTCCATCGAGAGTTTCGTCTACAAGCGGAAGTGGGTAAGCGTTCTTACGCGTAACCTCGTTAAGACCGCGGCAGACAATGCAAAGTCGAAGCGAGCCATCAGCCTTTCGCATAAAAGATATTGGCGAGCGAGACTCACTGTGACTCGGGCGAAACAAGCCAACCTCCAATGCGTCGGTCAAGCTCAGCGCGCTCCGAATGTAACCATTTATAAGATGTTGACGTTTCATCGGGCCTGTTGTGTCGATGGGATGATCCCATTGTCATCTTACAATTGGCGAATCTATTGGCTGAAGTAACTCACGGAAGTCATCGTAGAGTAACGACCAAAAGTCTTCACGTTGATTTGTGGTTAACTCCTGTCCAACATTAAGCTATGATGGTTGTTCCGCTAGAAAATGCCGAGATGTCAATTACGTAAAATTCAGCGTTACGTCCCTTGCCGCGGCGCGTCTTGCGCATGAGCTTCTGAATCTTGCTAAAGGACATTAGTAGACACTTAGGACGTCGATCCTCGATCTGATTCTCCATTGTTCTTCCGTCCATGAGGATAAAAACACGAGTCGTGCCGAAATGTAACGTGGCTTGTTCGTCGTCCAACCATGGTAAACCGAGTTCCATATCAACAGCGAGTAATTTACGTACGACGTAAAAAATCCGTTGAAACTCGTGACGCGCCTGCTCGAAGGTGTTGTCAAAGTCTGTCGAAGACGCCACACGTTGACCGTTGGCAAGACAAACAGAAGTCTTGGTCTTTGACTTACGAGCCGACAGAGTAAAACGTCTCACGAAGTCCTTTGACACGAAGTCAAGAGTCGCACCGCAGTCGACTAATCCAGAAATTTGCTGTCTTCTATCATGAGTTTTCACGTTGAGCTCGGTTCGAATCAGCGGGCGAGCTTCGGCGAGGTCCGTCAACAAGGTAGTAGCTTCCAACGGAAAATGTCGTGCCGCAGCGATGGTCTTTACATGGTCGTTTGGTGATACATGTACCAAGGTGGGCTCATCAGGAACTGTAATCGGGGTTAGATCGTAAAGAACATAGCCAACGTCGACTAACCACCGCTGAACATGCCATGGAGTTGTGGCAACCACCTCCTCCTCTGTCGGATCGCCCACCGACTGGCGAGTAAACATATGTGTCTTCGCTGGGATTCTGGGAATTATGGTTAGAGTTTATAGTGTCGAGTGAGCTCGTTGAACTTAGCCCACTTATGAAGAGCAAGCACAACAATCGTAGCTGTCGGAGATGTACGCCTACATCTCTCAAAATGACGACCGATATGTTCCGCCAACTCTCACAGTGGATTGATGAACACACGCTCCCCACTTAAGTATCTCTCTATGGCGCATAGGCAACGTCGGCGAGCAGTGAGGTAAGTCACCGTGCGAGTTAATTCAGACCCTCGTCATCGACAAAATCTTCCAACGTGAAGTCAAATCGTGCGTGCAAAGGTTCGAAACAAAATCAACAGGCTTCCAATCAATTGAGCGTCTGGTTGTTACATGTTTACGACAATGTCTCTGTTTACTCCGACGACGACGACATGCTATTAGCTTAGCATGTGTCGCAACTGCAATCGATGGAGGTGTCGAGTGTGATTCGATGACCTCTGTCGCTAACAATATCTCACGACGACAAGTAGGGTCGTGTTGTGTAGGGCGGTCATTGATGTGAGCGAGGGTAGAGAAGAAAGTGCGAGGGGGTTGGCGACGACGTAGATGCCCACCTTCAAACGTGTAGCGAGTGGGGTGGGGGTGTGGGTTCGTGTGTGATGGTCCGGGGGTAGGAAGGTGTTTGCGTCGTTGGGAAGGGTGTAAAGGTGGTGGGTGTATGGTGAGTTGATGGTGTGTGTTTTCATCGGGGGAGTAAAGATGGAGGCGCTGGGAGAGTGTGAGGTTGTGGAGTGGGCGCTAGTGATTGCGTGGTCCACGGCGCGGCGCTTAAAATTCGTGGTCGTATTCCGGATTAGCGATGTTAATGCCGTGCCAACAGGACCCTACACCCGATCCGGGGTAACGGTATTACGGTCTTCTTCGTAAGGTCGTTGAGTTCCCGGTAGCCTACGCACGTACGCATGGTACCATCCTTCTTGCGTACGAATAAAATCGGGGCACCGTACGGAGATTTAGACAAACGAATCCAACCATTAGCGAGTAAATCTTGCAACTGCACATGGACCTCTCGGAGTTATGCCGGTGACATACGGTACGTTCGCTCCTTAGGTGGTTCATCGCTCTCCAGATTAATCTCGAAGTCACACTTGCGTGTTGGCGGTAGACCGGCAGGCTCCTTAACGATGTCCGTAAACTCGTTTAGGGAATCTCGCAACGAAGTCGTCCACTCGGCTTGTTGGTCGGTGTTGATGTCGTCGACCGCGTCATGTACCTCTGACTCGTAGTCCAATCGCAAAGAGGTATGGTGGTTGTTGTCTCAACAATTTTGCCATCGCATCTACCTCCAAGTGATGTACTGCCACTAGTACGGGGTACTCGCCGCCGGACACCGTAGTTTCACCAGTTTTACGGTCGCGGGTCGTTTTAGTAGACCAATATATATCCGGGTTGACAGCTTGCAACCAAGGATGATGTCCATCAATTTATCCACTTCCGTGATAATTGTGTCCAAACGTATGTCTAGGGTTCGTAATGCAAGCACTTCATTCCGTAGCCGTTGGCGAGTCGTAGTTGTACTGCCACCTGCCAATATAATCCGGTATTTCTCTCCGAAACCACGTGTGAGGTGCTACTTTGGCTGGCTAAGTTGGCAACGTTAGACTTATACTAGAACCAAGTCTCTGGATCTAACTATACAGCGTAGAGATAATTAATATGCAGTTTGTCTTTGGAACAGGGTTTCTTACAGTGGGTGTGGCGTAATTCTGGTCTGTCCCGGTCTGGGTTATCTCCCATGGCCAGTAAATCCTCGTCTTTAAATATCCGCGCCTCAGGTGTTCTAGAAATTGCCTTAGAACCTGTAGCATCTGCTGCCTGCTAACAAAACCGAACTATTACTAGCGGTACAGATTCTCTTCTTAGATTGTGCTTTCCGTCTGAACTCTTACTATCGCACAAGTTCTTAGAACTATCTCGAAGAGAAGTATCAAAAAGAGATACTGCTAGTAACTCTGTACTGTCC